>JAAGKR010000903.1:0-53588 GCA_011419295.1 Clarias macrocephalus
GTTTTTTTAGCCTAGACTTTAACACTGAGACTGTAATTGGAAGGCTATTCCATAACTTTGGGGCTTTGTAAGAAACAGTTCTGCCCCCGCTGTAGTTTTCGTAATATGCAGTATTGAAAAGCAGCTTACATCCTTTGATTGAAGTAGGCGTGGAGAATCGTAAGACAATAGCAGTTCACAGATACTTTGGCTCAAGATCAATTAATGCTTTATAGGTCAAAAGTAGTATTTTTAAATTGATGCAAAATTTCTCTGAGAGCCAATGCAGTGTGGATAAGATAGGGGTGATGTGCTAGTGACTTCTGGTTCTAGTGACAACTCTGGCCGCTGCATTCTGGAATAACTGGAGCTTGCTTTTTCTTGTTTATGAGCTTGTTTTTTAAGCCTGTTTATTATTATAGTCCAACATAGAGGTGATAAAAGCATGAACAAATTTTTCTCTATTGTTTAGTGACGATATATTCCTTATTTTGGCAATATTTCTGAGATGATAGAATATTATCCTGGTAATATTATCTACATGTGCTTCAAATGACAGATTGGAATTTATAATCCCACCAAGCATGTGAAAGCATTGCTCTGCTGCTATTACCTTGTTTTTCCATAGCCAAGAAGGGGTAGAGAAGGCACAACTTTCCTCATACTGCTCTCTTGCTTTCCTGAATGAGGTAGCCATCCAAGAAAGGAAGAAAGGCATTTTTTCCACTCATTCTTTTTCCCAAACTTACTGTCTGTCTGTTGTTGCACTGATAAAGGAATCCTATCTCTGTTGCTTAACTTGTTCAAACATGCAACCTGCAGCTAGTGTCATGGTAGCTGCTCTCAGCTTCTGATCTTATTCTTCTCTTTTAACTCAAGTCTTTTGACCCACCTACAGCACAAATGATTAACAAGGAGCATCAGTAGCTGCTTATTTAGGGAGTTCAGCAGGAACACCGATGTCCATGGATAATAAGCGCTTTTAAAGGCCTTTGTGGAGCAAACAGATTTGTGATAATCATTGTTTACTTTCTGGTCCTGTTTAGACTTTGAAGCCCTCTAGGTTCTGGTTCTGGGTTAAAAATTTGTGGCCTTTTTGAATATTATTTCTCTTATACAGTAATGGTTTGTGTTGTAGGGAAACGATACAATTTTGCAGACGTGATGGCTGCACTGTGCATGAGTCTTGGCCTCATCTGGTTTACGCTGGCTGACAGCAAAGTAGCACCAAACTTCAACGTGACAGGTAGTGTACTGATTATACGTGTTGAACACACTGGAATAAAGTTACATTTTTATTCTCTTGAGGACTGTACAAACATCAGTGACCTGTGAATTGCAATTACATGCACCTGTACAAATAGAGCTTCACAATTAATCATATTTTAGTTTTTATCCTAGTTTTTCATTTTATTTTTCAATTCAAAGATTTTTCTATGTGTAGTATTGGAGGTGTACAATGTAATAATAATGTAATGTTATAGTAATGCAGAATGTTTCATTTAACATGTGCTATCACTTTTATTTACCTAAATTAAATATGTAATTATTATAATTGCTTGCTTAAAATAATCATTATTATAATCATTATGCAGCAGCATTTACAACTTGTCTGTGATGTGTCTGATTTTCACAGGGGTTATTCTTATCTCCATGGCGCTTTGTGCTGATGCTGCTATTGGAAATGTGCAAGAAAAAGCTATGAAGCTGCACAATGGATCGAACTCAGAAATGGTAAAGTTACCACAGTATGGGTTTCCACCAAAGCACAACACGTTAATCCGGGATGTAAATTCGAATTTTTGTATTCATTTGTCTTTCTGTATCTCTGTGCGTGTTTGTCTTGAAGGTCTTGTATTCCTATTCTATTGGATTTGTGTACATCCTGCTAGGACTTCTATGTATGGGAGGGCTGGGACCTGCCGTGGCTTTCTGTGCTCAGGTCAGTTTTGGACATTTTATTAAACATATACATGAACATTGCTTACAACAGAACATTGCTTAGAATATTTGAATCCAGTTTTGGAAATTTACTGTTAAAATATACCACATTAGCCCATTAAACTAATACACATTTGTGTGGGTGGCCTGTAACATTTCTGTTAGTTTGTACAATCCTGTTTCTTTAAACTACTGGCTTATGTGAAATGGGATTCTCTTTTGCATGTACATGTGGCGTATAATAAATATAGCACACTTGGCCAGCAAGTTTGCAGTAAAACGTATTTGGCTAGACTGACAATTTTATGGCTGAATTTGTTTAACTGGCTCTTCAATTTTCAATCATATTCACTGCAGCCTGATAACATACAGTTTAGACATTTCTTATCATTAACAAAAACATTTCTACATCATTTTGTTGAACTGTGCAGTGTCTTTGCAATAATTCAAACCTCTTAAATTTTCGTTCACTTAATTGTATTCTAGATTAGTTGTAAAGTGGAATAAATGTATTTTGCTATTCTACGCAATAATACAAAATAACAATGCAAAATGTTATTTTTTTTTTGTAAATTTTAAAAACAATCAAAAAGTGAAATTACGTCATATTAACTAAAATAATTTCCTATTAGACAATTCCATGTTTGGCCATAGAGCATACAGTTATATGAGGGATTTATTTGAGAAATGAGGATCGGTTCCCCTTTGAGTCGGTTTCCTCTTAAGGTTTCTTCTTCATGTCATTTCAGTGAGATTTTCCTTGCCACTATCACCTCCAGTTTGCTAATTAGAAATAGATTAATAAAGCTAAATTTGTAACTTGATAAAAAATATATTTTTTATTATTATTATTTTTAATGTATTAATTTTTATTTCTATATAGCTGCTAGGACGTTATCAATCGTTAAAAGTGCCATATAAATACAATTTGATTTAATTTAACTTATAGACACTTTGCATTGTAATTTGTACACATTTTATACTTTTTAAATTAAAGTTTGTAGATTCATGTCTGTAATGAAGGTTTGAATGACATGCATATGATTTTATGTCTCTCTTCTCTCTCTCTCTCTCTCTCTCTCTCTCTCTCTCTCTCTCTCTCTCTCTTTTTTTTTCAGCATCCAGTGACCACGTATGGCTATGCATTCTTTTTTTCTTTGACTGGGTACTTTGGAATTTCCTTTGTTCTGGCTTTGATAAAACTTTTTGGAGCTCTGGTTGCAGTCACAGGTGAGATGTGCCAGTCTGCTCTGCTCTAAAACTAGTTTTAGTAAATGTATTTTTTAATGACGTGACTGTTATTTGTGTTTATTTCACTGTTTGTTTTTTATGTTTGTTTAGTGACCACAGGAAGAAAGGCTATGACGATTGTCTTGTCTTTTATGTTCTTCTCAAAACCTTTCACTTTTCAGTAAGTATTCATGAGCAGAGCAGTAGGAATTGTAGTAAAAGTGCAAACAAGATTAGCATGATATTTTCTGTGTTAGGTTACAAAGATGTTGCATCATTATCACAATTAGGGAATGATCAAATAGTGTACATGAGAAGATCTCGAAGTTCAAGAGCGCTTCTCCCATTTGTGACATACCACTATTGGCAAAACTTTTTGTCATGATTGTCAAACTGTTCCTAAACAACTTTTTTCCAGCAGGACACATTGTCCTCCTGAAAAAGTTTGCTGCCTTTAGGGAATGCCATTGCCATGAACAGGTATACTTGGTCTGCAGCAGTGTTTAGGGAGGTGTAACAGTACATGTCAAAGTAACATCCACATGATTGTCAGGATTCGAGATTTCCCAGCAGAACATTGCCCAGATCATCACACTGCCTCCACCAGCTCACAAGGGGTCATTACCAGCACATACCTGTTTGGATCCTGCCTCCAGCTGAACATTGTCATTAAATGGACCACTTTTGTTAGTTACTAAGTATTGTCTACCAGGAACACCCCACTTCACAAAGTGTTTTGGAAATCCAGTTCTAACCATAACAATTTATTCTTATGCCTTCCCATTTTCCTGTTCCAACACATTCCATCTCTCAGAACAGACTGTTCACCATCTGCCTACTGTACTCACCTGTTGACATTGTGACGATCAAAGTTACTTACTTTACCCGTCAGTGGTTTTAATGTTATGGCTAATCAAGAACAAAAATGAGAAGAACAAAAAAATCTAATTTAAGCAATCTTAAATTTTATTTTATTTGTACCTGCCTGAGAGCAAGGCAGTATATGTAATATTATACAGAGATAGCAATACCATCCTCTTTTTGTTTGCCTAGCTAACAAAGAAGACGACTCACCCTTTTAGTCTTATATATACAGGGGTTGGACAACGACTGGTTTTAGACCACAATAATTAATTAGTATGGTGTAGGGCCTCCTTTTGCGGCCAATACAGCATCAGTTTGTCTTGGGAATGACAGATACAAGTCCTGCACAGTGGCCAGAGGGATTTTGAGCCATTCTTCTTGCAGAATAGTGGCCAGGTCACTATGTGATGCTGGTGCAGGAAACCATTTCCTGACTCGCTTCTCCAAAACACCCCAAAGTGGCTCACTAATATTTAGAGCTGGTGACTGTGCAGGCCATGAGAGATGTTCAACTTTCATGTTCATCAAACCACTCTCACCAGTCTTGCTGTGTGTAATGGTGCATTATCATCCTGATACACGGCACCGCCTTCAGGATACAATGTTTGAACCACTGGGTGAAAATGGTCCTCCAGAATGGTTCCGTAATCCTTGGCAGTGACGTGCCCATCTATAGGACAAGTATTGGGCCTAGTGAATTCCCATGATATTGCAGCACAAACCATCACTGATCCACCCCCATGCTTTACTTCTGGGCATGCAACAGTCTGTGTGGTACGCTTCTTTGGGGCTTCTCCACACCGTAACTCTCCCGGATGTGGTGAAGACCGTGAAGGTGGACTCATCAGAGAACAATACATGTTTCACATTATCGACAGCCCAAGATTTTCGCTGCTGGCACCACTGAAACCAACATTTGGCATTGGTACGAGTGACCTAAGGTTTGACTATAACATCCCGGCCATGTACATTGACCCTGTGGAGCTCTCGACAAACAGTTTTGGTGGAAACAGGAGAGTTGAGGTGCACATTTAATTCTGCAGTGTGTTGGGCAGCTGTGGTTTTATGGTTTTTGGATACAATCTGGGTTAGCACCCAGGAGTCCCTTTCAGACAGCTTCCTCTTGCGTCCACAGTAACTCCTGTTGGATGTGGTTTGTCCTTCTTGGTGGTATGCTGACATTACCCTGGATACCGTGGCTCTTGATACATCACAAACACATGCCGTCTTGGTCACAGATGCGCCAGCGAGACGCCCACCAACAATTTGTCCTCTTTTGAAATCTGATATGTCACCCATAATGTTGTGTGCAATGCAATATTTAGCCATGAAACCTCCAACACCAAATTGGCCAGTGTTTCAGTTTCATTGTCCAACCCATGTGTGTGCGCGTGTGCGTGAGACCCAAAATAAATATTTATTTGATCAACTGTAGATGTTTTACTTTGCTCACTTACAAATAAATGAATGGTCTGTTTTTATCATAGGTTTATTTTAAAGGATAAAGAAAAATCAAGAGATTAAACATTATTATGCATTATATAAATGCTATAAATTTTGTTCCATTTCAGTGACTAAAATAAGTGTTTGATTCCCTACCAACCAACAACAAACTGCTTATGTACTCATGTGGTACATAGACTAATTTAAGAAGGTGCTAGTAACCACATCTCATTATGTGTATAAGAGACACCTGTCCACAGAATCTCTATCTTCTATTCAAACCTCACCACCATGGGTAAGACCACAGAGCTGCCAGAGGATGTCGGGGACAAAACTGTAGACCTGCACAAGGCTGAAGTGGGCTTCAAGACCATCAGCTAACAGCTTGGTGAGAAGGAGACAACTGCTGGAGTGATTACTCACAATTGAAAGACATACAAAATAACAATCAGTCGCCCTCGGTCTGCAGCTACATGCAAGATTTCACCTCATGGGGAAGGATAATCATGAGAAAAATAAGTGATCAGCCCCAAACTACACAGAAGCAGCTTGTGAATGATCTCATGGCAGTTGGGTCCACAGTCACCAAACAAACCATTGGTAATGCATTACGCCACCATGGATTGAAATCCTTCAGCACTGCAGGGTCACCCTCCTCAAAGAAGGCACGGAAGAAGAAGGGAGAAAGAGCTCTGGTCAGATGAGACCAAAATTTAGGTCCTGTGAGCATACTGACTATGTCCCCAAGAACACCATTCCTAGGTGTTCTTGGGGACATAGTGTTCAGAGGTGTTCAGAGATGGAAATAACCGAGTAATTTTGCCGCTCTGAGAGGCTAATGGATGGGGCCATATTTTGTAAAAGTTTGGATGAGAACATCCTGAAGATAGGTGGGTGGTCGTCCAGCATGACAATGATCCAAAACATACCGCCAAGGCAACAAAGGACTCTAAGGAGCACATTAGGGTCATAGAGACACCTTTCCGGCCAGTTTCCGAACCTTAATTTTACAGAAAATTCATGGAGGGAGCTGACAATTTTGAGTTGCCAAGCGACTCGCAAGAAAGCTTATGTAAAGAAAGATGTGCAAAGAAACACAGACCAAAAATCCCTTCTGAGAGGTGTGCAAACCTGGTAACCAACTACACGAAACGTCTTACCTCTGTGCTTGCCACCTAGGGTTTCTCCATAAAGTACTAAGTTTATAGATCAATGGTTTGTTCATGGATTCAATACAGCAATTATGAACTAATTTGCATTTGAATTAGGAAAAAACATTTGTATCGTGTTTTTTCAGGATTTTTTTTCTTGATATTCCATTTCTCTCCTTTTGATATATGATATAAAATATAGACTTTTAATTTTTTTGTAAGTGGGCAAAATTATTTTCCTGTGTGCGTGTGTGTGGTGATGTTTTCAGCAATTTGAGCTACAGTTGTGGATTGCACAGGCCAGTGTTTGCTCCATGTTTGCATCCCTGTCAGTGGTGCACTGCTATGCAGTAATCAGGACCTAGCAAAAGTGGTAGAACCTTACGATTGTATCCCAGAAACATCCCACGATGCCCCTAACTTATGTTTAAAAAAAAAACACTTTAATTAGGAATTTTAGTATAAATCGTTACCATTCTATTAATTGCTAGAATCAAAATTGCTGCTGTTCTTTTCTTTATGCCAAGTTGTGTGTTTATTATTTAGGTATTCAGTTTTATTTATTGGTGTATGCATAGTGTTTATTATATAATCATGGTGTTACTTTTCCTCATTTAGGTATGTATGGGGAGGTCTACTGGTGGTCTTTGGAATCTTCCTTAATGTCTACAGCAAAAACAAGGAGAAAATGAAACTTCCTCCACTGGCAGAGTTATGGAAGCGGGTCCTAAGCAGCAGGAAAGGCAGACTTCTCTCTCAGAATGTGTAAATTACTCGCCTCTAACCAAACTTTATGGGATTTTTCACCCAGTCACACCGGTGTTGTGGAAACTGTCAGACTTTTACAGATTTGGTAAATATATGACAACGTGAAAGCTGGCAAAGTTTGCCAGATTTTTGCATTGGACTGAATTCTAAGCTGAGAGGAGAGGACTCGAACTGTGCAGCAGCAGACCTGCTACGAATTATGTGCAAACTGGATTTCGAAGGGAAGGAATAATTATTGTTTGATTTTCCACCTGCATGTGCCACTAACTGATGGCATCTTTTCACATTAAATTCTGTCATTTGTATTCTTTTTTTAAATCTGTGATTGGACAAGGGAAATACAAGTAACACTATTGTTTCTTTAGATGGCTGAAGTTTGCGAGTGTATGTCAACTGCCATATTTGCTATCCATTTGTTTGGTGAAAGGGTAGCTCTTTTTACATTAAAAACAAACAGAGATGTTTATTCAAGCAGTTTGAAGCATTTTCCTAAATCTGTGTAGCTTGCCAGGCATCTCTTATCCGACGGCTGCAGCTCAGAGAGTTGAAAGGCTGCCAAGCAGCTTCTCAGATGTTTACCCCTCCGATAGCCCAGGGCTTGTTTGATTAGGAGTCCTGGAATAAGATAGCACTTAAAAGAAAACCAACATTGTTCACAGGGTTTGGCTTTAGACCTAATTTAGATTTGTGTATGTGTGTTTGTGTATGTGTAGAGGAATGATTGTTGTAAGCAATACCATTTTATCACAGCCAGCAAATTATACAGATCAGTATTACCAACTTATCTAGTAAATGGTCAATTCACTGCATTTTTAAAGTCTTATTCAAAGGCCTTCAAAATAATGTTTAATATTACAGTGCTGTTAACCTGCAACTTGGGTTATGGATCATATCTTATTCTTAAAGAAACATAATCGCATGCAAAATCAATGCTATTAGAAAAGAAATTATGAAAAATAGTGAGAATGTTGTTCCCAAGTGACACAACAGAAAAACAAAAAAAAAAGAAATTCTGGGTGAAAATTTTACACATCCGTAGGCCAGTAGTCTAGGGAGCAGCTTAGCCGTGCCCTCAGTGGGGAGCAGTGTTGTTTTTGCACTCCTTCACCTGTCATAGTGGCACTGGCCAATCATGAGCTCTTGCTAGCGGAAGTGTGTGTGTGTGTGTGTGTGTGTGTGTGTGTGTGTGTGTGTGTTATATACATACATACATACACACAGAGTCTGCCAAACAAATTATACGAACGAAAAGAAAAATAGTTTGATGTTATTATTATATTAATATCATATACATTATATAATATTATCATATATATACAGTAAATATAGCAATAAATTTAGTATTAAGTTTTTTTTTTCTGAAGTGTGTGTGTGTATGTATGTACAGCCACACAGATGCATATATACTGTACACTATCATATGAATTTGAGTAACATCCAATTCTTTATCCATATAGTTTAGTATGACGTTGGTCCACCCTTTGCAGCTATAACAGCTTTACCTCTTCTGGTAAGGGTTTCCACGAGGTTTAGGAGTGTGTTTTTGACCATTTTTCCAGAATCTCATTTGTGAGGTCTGATATTGGATGAGAAGGCCTGGCTTGCAGTCTCCAGTGTAATTTATCCCAAACGTGTTCTGTCAGGTTGAGTCCAGGACTCTGTGCGGTCCAGTCAAGTCTTTCCACACCACTCGCTCATCATGTCTTTATGGACCTTTCTTAGTGCGCAGTCATGTTGGAACAGGGCCATCCCCTTTTCCACAAAGCTGGGAGCATGAAATTGTCCATATGAATTTTGGCAATATAGTGGTACCTACATACACAAAAAGCTAGTTTATTTCTAAATTAAATGACAGAAAAGTTAAGCTTTTCAGTAAAAACTGTTTGCTTTAATTAAAAGCTACTGTTGTCAGTCAGCGAATTCTCTTAATTTTGAAGAGGGAACATGTGTTAGTATTTTAAAATGTAAAAAAGAAAACCAATAATTCATATATTTATATAATTGTTCCTTTTGCTCCAAGTGTCTCAGCTCTTGAAGGCTGGTACGGGTTAAACAGCACGCTGCAGGGGGCAGTTCTTGGCCTTATCTTTGTGTGCGTGCATGCGTGTGTGTGTGTGTGTGTGCGCATTTGTTTGTGTTCTGTCTGTTAGCAGCTCTGTCAGTGGTCTGATGAAAAGTGAGAAAAACAAGGTGCATGATAAACACTGGGTAATTAGGATTTAAGGATTTCATAATGTTGGCAGGTTTTCCATAAAGAATAAACTGTCTCATTTGGATGTCAAGATGAATTTGTATGTAAAATTCAGCCGCTGGTTAAAGATTCTCTGATCGAGTGGCTTTCTCTGTCAACCATATCAGTCTGTGGCAAGACCTGATTGTTTTAATTTCAATATTTTTATCATATAGGCTTTATTTGTTTAATTTCAAACACATGAAATCAATGAATCAAAAGTGCAGGCATTCCAGATTACCGTTTTACACCATATTCACAAAATATGTTCAACACCACAAAAGACATATGACTCCTCTTCACAGCTTTTATTGCATTCAAGCTCCCTGAAAAGCAACAGCACTGCCAGGCCGCTGTCTCAAAAGTGAAATGTCCACAGTCGTGAAGGAGGTGTTATCTATCTTTCTGAGCACTTTATTTCAAATCATAAGCCTTTTAAATGCATCCAATTTGTCTCGTGGTGCAGAAATGAAGGTCTTGTTATTATCCGCATATCTGAAAGGTCCATTTGGACTGTGCGAGGTCTGAAAACCCCAGCTGACTGCCGCCCAACGCAACCATTTGTCTTAGTGTCTGGAGAAGAATGGCAGCAACACGAATAATGAAGGTTTAAACCCATTTAAAGTGCAGAGTGTTTCATCTATCAACCAACATGTTTGCACTCTCCATCCCAGACACACAGCCTATGCCAAACACGTGCTACACAGCTACAAAGACTTTAGGAGGATGCACTTACTGTAGTATGTGAGATTGTTTAGTTTCCTAGTGCTATACCCACAAGGCTTGTTTATTATCCTGATTTGGACCAAGAGTGCTTAGTAACAGGTAACCAGAATAGCTCAGACTGTCCTCTATGAACACTTTTTAAATATATTAACTCTAAAGGTTTCACCAATGTTAACAGCACGTTTGCTTTCAACATGCATTTGTCCTTGATCCAATGCAACCAAAATTCATTTAATGGAATGCCTGCCTGCGTCTCTCTCTCACTATACAGTATAGGCAAACACCTCGAGCCTTGGTGAGGCTCTTATTAATGTCAGGTGTACCTGGGTTCACTGACCCCCATGGCAGGATTTCTGGCCTCCCTTCATAAATAATGGAGGGCATGTGCAGCTCATCACTGCATAAATAGGCTCCTGTAGAAGACCATATAAATGCTGCGACCTCTTCACGAGCTCAGCGGGGCCCACTGGCATCCCATCCATTAACACGTGGCCTAGGCTGGTCATACAGCCAAAGTGGTCATGCAAAAGGGCTCAAAGAGAAATTACATGGTCTAAAGTGGGTCAAAACCTGTATTCAGGACAACAAATAGTGGGGGATGCACGCATTCTGCATCTGAAATCAAAGAGACAAAAAGAAAAGTCCAGTCTTTTGTGTGGTGGAATAACTAACATCCCTGGACATCTGATATCAATTGGAATATTTATGGCCTTTATTTCTTCAGGATCAGGGTTTATGATTATAGTTCCATGGTTCAAATATTTGTCTCATTTATTATATTTGTAAACATTTGTATTATGTCATATCTGTTGCTATTGATCGTACTGGTGAGATTTGTGTTATTTTATATTTCAATTTAATGAATAATTATCATTAGTGGGTTTGTGCGTACAGTATAATCTAATCCACATGCTAGAATCCTTTGTCTTGACTCTCATTAAAACACAGTGCTCACAAACCAGATTTTATCAGCAACAAAAAGGTGAGTTGATGACCACAGTGGTGGTGTGATGATGATGTTCCTCAGGAGGTACAACTCATTTAGTCACATCACTTGTATTTGTATTTTATTTGTGTGGTATTTGATCTATGATTTACATTCTGTTTTCCTCAAATTCGGAGGATTAGCCCATAACCATGTCTCTGCTTGTCCACTGACACCGTTTAGAAAAGTCTCATTTATTTGTATGCATCAAACTTACAGTACTTAAAAAGGTTGATGATTTTAAACACAGTGGTTCTAAAAGCATTTTAGTGAGCATTTTGACCTTTAGTAGAAAATACCTACTGTAACATCTTTGACATGTGGCATAGATCTTTCAGTCCTACCCGCTATTTTTATAATCCTATTCCTGCACATTTTAAAACTCTAGAGGACCGACACCAGTTGTCTGATGAAGTCAGGAACAATGTGTTATTTCAACCATACACAGCTGGTACAGTACACAGTAAAACAACACATCCCCCCAAGACCATGGTGCTACATTAAACGACACAGAACTGCATGAGGTTACAAATAACTGTAATATACTACAGTATAAAACAGGACTACATGATGTGCGTGTGTGGTAACAGCTCAGGACAGTGCAAATACTAAGCACATTAAAGGACAGTGCAGTGGTGCACAATTTTAAAGTGCAGTACAGTGCAAAAATGTATTACAATATAATACTGTTGTTGTTGTTTTTTTCAGTCGACCATCCAATCCACACGTTTAAGCTGGCAGAGGTTTGAAGCTGAGGGCTCTTCCTGGTGCAACACTCACATTTTTATTTGGTCTTGGGACGTGGCAGGTGAGAAGCCTACGACTGAGCCACCAATGCACCCAATATTACATTACATTACAACAACAACCATAATAATAATAATAATAATAATAATAATAATAATAATAATAATAATGAGAATGATAATATGATGACACAATGGCTTACTAATTAATGGTTGGGGGTTTGAATCTTGTCTCCAATTGTACATCAAAGTACATGATATACATGGAGTATGAATGTTCTCAGAATGCTCGGTATGTTTTCTAAAGACCTGTGGTGCAGGTTAATTGGTGTTTCCAAATTGCCTATAGGGTATGTCTGGGCAGGGCAGGGGTAGCTCAGTGGTCGGACTTTAGCCTATTAGACGAAAAGGGGATATTATGGTTTAACAATATGTATAGAGATGATGTCAGAGAAGGAGTTCCTTCTCTTGACACACAGGAGAGGTATGGTAGGGTGTAATACAGTAGCAGTCTGCTCAGAGAAAAAATCTTCACCACAACACAGTATTATTATAATAATTAATAATTTAATAATAATAATAATAATAATAATAATAATAATAATAATAATAAAGTGATTTTTTAAATAATATATAATGACAGTGTGTATGAAAGCTCACATGGACTCTACAGGATTATGTGAAACCCTTTAATCCATTTAAGATCAAATCTGTCGGAGTGTTACCCAAACACTCAATCCTTTGATAGAAAAGGAAGTAACATGGTCAAATCCTCATTTGCTTACATATAAATAGGGATCTAGAAATTATATAAGAATATTGAACATAAACATTTATTCAAGATATTGAACATTTCCTTCTAAATTCTAAACCCTTCTGGTTTGAATGACGTTATCAGCATTAGTTATTATAGTTGTAATTAGTTATTATCGAGCCTGTCAGTGTTAAAGCAACTACAGATTTCAGAGAATTCAGCAGACATATAGCAATATGGATATAAACGTTCATCTCAAGAATGCTCATGCTATATAAACTGCCTGTTGTGTGTGTGTGTGTATATACAGTACATGTGACAATAATGTATGTGATGTATCTTCCACTACAGATTTGCCTGGTCAGCATCAGATGGCAGCTCTGGACATTAGCTCCACTTTTCATGAAAGAAGTTGGACTGCTGGAGCTCGGAGAATATTCCACACTCAGTCAGGGAGAGAAATTCTCAATAATAAATATCACACTAATAATGAATGGGCCAGCGGCTGCGGTTGTCTTCAGGGCATAATATCTAATTTCCTTGCTATGTTTCATATTCCCACTCCTTCATGTTCCTACAGACTGTGATTAAAGTCATCACTGCTTTCCACAGCTCTTATTTATTTTTCAAATCAGCACGTAAATCTGGGTGGCAGGCGCTTGTTACACACCAGTGTCAATAAATTATGACAGACAGACAGGCAGACAGACAAATCCTGAATGCTACGCGTTCTTTGCCTGTGTGGGACGACCATATTCGTTTCCCCAAACACATTTTGGTAAAGTAAGTAAGGGGGAGACAAGATCACTCTGGATTCTTTTTAAGGCTAAAGTTCTATAAATTGTATATTGAATGAATTGAACAATGAACTATGGTACGAACTGAAAACAGACTACAGCATATTTTAAAGCTCAAACACTAATAGAGAGTCAGCCTTTAAGCTAACCTTTGATTGAATCTCTACTACACTGGACCTTCACATAAAAACAGCAAGAGTGTAGTACTGTAGTCTCATAATGATCCCACGAGGGTATAGTTATGCCACGCGAAGTAAATGTAGTTCGTACAAGGCAGATGTATACTGGAAGGAAATGAAAGTAACAGAAAAGAGTCTCAAAAACTCATATAAACCTGGGTGGCATGTTGAATCTCATTCTCTTTATCATGCCTTCTGTTCCAATAACATTCCACTTGATCCCAATACAAAGAGACCCACATATGGAAAGTGGTGAGGATGAGATGCATGAGAGCAAACAGAAAGGAATAAGGAATACACTGCGGAATGCATGAATGCAATTTTCTTAATAAATAAATGGACCAAAAATATGTGGATTCCATTCTATGGATCTACATAAAAACACACTTCATATTTTTTGTTCTTACGATACTGAACATTGTCTATTTATTTCTTATTTATTATACTTCAGCAATTTCCAGAAGCAAAGCTACAAAGCTACAGCCCACTGGTAGGACACATACTAGAATGTGCTTCTTGAACTTGACATTTCATACAGTATGATCCATTTAAGGTTTATTTAACATGTATCATATATATGTTCCTCTGTCAGGAAACAAATTGACTTATCCTTTCACCACTGTTGAACTGAATGAACTGAAAAGACCAGTGTGGTTCTGAGACTTGTAAACCATATGGGAAGAAATGTAAATTATATTATATTATATTATATTATGTATGTATATAAAGGTCATATTAGAAGACTGTGTGCACTTAATTATTAAAAACATTGTGTGTGACAATGATTCCAAAAGACTTGGGCTTTATATAATGTAACATAAAAAAGCCATTGCACCCTGACAGCAGAGTGAAGGAAGTACTTTAATCAGAAATAATAAATAATCTGTTCTTCTTCAGCTTCCAACACAAGGCAATTTAACGCATCAGTGGTGGTTGCCTATTAATTTGTGTGGGGATCGAGAGGGGAGCCTGGGAGTGCAGATTTGAGGGACAACATGCTTGTTTTATGTATCACCCCAGCTGCAAGGAAACAACACACGCACACACACACTATTTTTAATTATAGTGCTATTTTCCAACAATGTAAATGCTAGCATGGAAGAGGTATATTATAGTGAATTAATAAAAGGCTTTCAAATAGGGGCCCATATGTGTGTGTCCTTGGGGGTGTAGCATCAATAACGGCTGCCCCCAGGCTGTTTCTGCATGGCGTCTGTGTCTGAATGTGAAATATGTGTTTGCAGTAATTGGGTACAAAGATTGTGACCCACCCTCTTCACTAGTGGTTTTATCTCTGAGTGATTGGGCTCAGTTTGTCTGAAAGTGCAGACTTTGGCAGTGTATTCGTACATCTTTAGACCCTATAAATACTAGATTGTGTTAGAATATTAGCGGATAATCTAATATATGTAGTGAATATGTTAACAATGATAAATCATTGAGTACTGCTGAGAACTGAAATGTTGACCTTTGGAATACAGTATACTGTATATGTGATGCATATATTACATTATATTCAAAAACATGTGATCACACCGAAAATCCCGAAATTTCCTTTTCCCCTTTATTATTTAAAACATGAGTATATTATTGAACATAACTTTCAAACAATGTATGTTTACACAATGGTATGTTAATTGAGACAGTACTGATGACTTTGTCTCTCCCTACGCATGAAACTCCATGGCATGTGTGTTACAGACAGCGGCAGCTTAGGGGAAGATAAGACAATTGCTGCAAAGACACAACATTCCTTTGGAATAACAAACTCTAAAAAGTCCAATGTTAACACTGTACATTATGTACAGAACTGTAGGTGGAATAGACCCAGATGAGTCATGTGTGCTCAACCATGAATGACACATATAATTAGAGTTTTAGTACAGGGCATCCATGACACTCATCACTTAATTGTCTAGGGGAAACTGTGCACAGTGGATGCTCATTTTCTTATCCTTTCTCCCCTTATGCCTTTCTCTGCCTCTCGAAAAAAAAAAAAAAAAAAAAACTTCCCTATGGTCATTTTGTCTGTTTTCCTGCAATTAATTAATGCATCCCCAGCTAGTTAACGGTAGTACTTGTTTCAGAACGCCGATAGACGAAGGGCAAAGGGCGGCAGCAAATCTCGTCTTAGTGGCTCCAGGCCTTCGCTTTCTCAGCAATGGCAATCACACTATTTTTAACGGAACCCTTTAAAGGAAAGATAAATCTGATTTTATGCAAGAGAAGTCTCCTGGGTTTCAATTAACTAGAGGTCATGTTGCAGATCTATTGAAAAAAAGGAAGGGGAATGATGATAAAGAAAAAGAGAGAGAGAGAGAGAGAGAGAGAGAGACAGAAGGGAGTGCTCTTTTAATTAATATGACCTAATTAAACATTTGTAAAAATGCATTTGAGGGAGCAGGCATGTTTTAAGCGTATAAGTTGACTCTAATTGTATGTTTATTTCATTCTGAGCCCAATTCGACCTGGCTGGGATTTTCATATTTGCTTTCAACAATAAAAACGCACTTGGAGAAAGTTTCATTCGCACTGGCCTGTAGAGAGCTTTGTCCTTGAAACAAAAACACAAGGAATTCATCAGTGTCAGTGTTTTTGATGTGTGACTACAGCACTCATTAAACACAGGGTTGTATAACAGCTCTGGAGGCTTATAGCGTACACAGCTGCTGTTTTTTTTTTTAATGGTGAAATAAAATTTACAGAAATGTCACCATGCATGACGTTCAACAGGGCATGTCTGTGTATCCGTTAAGGAAAGTGTTGTTGGCAAAGTCAAGGGCACTTGATGATGTGTTTGGTTAGACTGTTGATTTGTGGTTGTGGCTTTGTTTCATGTACTGTACTGTATGATAAATATTTTTTCAGCCCTCTGTCTCTTCAAGTCCTTGTTATTCTATCCACAGGCCATAGAGCTGGAAGATTGGAAACACTTGTATGTGTGTTGCACCTGCTCTATTTGTGTCAATGTGGAATGTTTTTCTTTCACCTCAACATGGTGTATATTGAGTGTACTACAACTGCACCTCAAAATAATGGTTAGAAATCAGTTAATTCTCAAATATGATATGACCTTTATCAGTTTTATCACTTACCTCTGCCTTTGTGCAAGGAGGAACAGAAGGAACACTGCCAGAGCCTGGGAAAAAGAGGCCACAAATGTGCATGTGTCTGCTCAAACGGTCAGAAACAAACTCCATGAGGGTGGTATGAGGGCCCCACGTCCACAGGTGGGGGTTGTGCTTACAGCCCAACACCGTGCAGGATGTTTGGCATTTGCCAGGGAACACCAAGATTGGCAAATTCGCCACTGGCGCCCTGTGCTCTTCACAGATGAAACAGGTTCACTGAGCACATCTGACAGACATAACAGAGTCTGGAGACGCCCTGGAGAAGGTTCTGCTGCCTGCAAACTCCTCCAGCATGAGCGGTTTGGCTAAGGGTCAGTAATGGTGTGGAGTGGCATTTCTTTGGAGGTCCCACAGCCCTCCATGTGCTCGCCAGAGTTAGCCTGACTGCCATTAGGTACCGAGATGAGATCCTCAGACCCCTTTGAGACCATATGATGGTGCTTGGGTTCCTCCTAATGCAAAACAATGCTAGACCTCATGTGGCTGGAGTGTGTCAGCAGTTCCTGCAAGACGAAGGCATTTATGCTATGGACTGGCCCACTCTTTCCCCAAACCTGAATCTAGTTGAGCACATCTGGGACATCATGTTTCGCTCCATCCACAAATGCCACGTTGCACCACAGAATGTCCAGGAGTTGACTCATCAGGAGCATGTCCAGGCGTTGTAGGGAGGTCGTACAGGAACACGGAGGCCATACACTGAGCCTCATTTTGACTTGTTTTAAGGACATTACATCAAAGTTGGATCAGTCTGTAGTGTTTTTCATCTTCACTTTTTAATCTGGCTCCAAATCCATAGGTTAATACATTTGATTTCCATTGATCATTTGTTGTGTGATTTTGTTGTCAGCACATTCAACTATGAAAACAACAAAGGATTTAAAAATGTTAATTGATGTGTTATTTTAGTGATCCCTTTATTTTTTATTTTTTATTTTGTGTGTGTGTGTGTGTGTGTGTGTGTGTGTGTGTGTGTGTGTGTGTGTGTGTGTGTGTGTGTGTCAAGTCAAGTCAAGTCAATTTTATTTATATAGCGCTTTTAACAATTGAGATTGTCGCAAAGCAGCTTTACACAATAAAAAGAAGTAAGTTTGTATGCAATGTGTATGAATCAAAATGATAAGATTGTCCCTGATGAGCAAGCCGAGGGCGACGGTGGCAAGGAAAAACTCCCTGAGATGGTAATAGGAAGAAACAGGGACTCCATCCTCATCTGGGTGATAACGGATAGCAGGGATTGATCAGCATAATAATGTGTACTGGAAGTTCAGTGTAACAGGAAATATGTTAAAATTAAAATTAAAAGGAGTGTGTGTGTGTGTGTGTGTGTGTGTGTGTGTGTGTGTGTGTGTGTGTGTGTGTGTGTGTGTGTGTGTGTGTGTGTGTGTGTGTGTGTGTGTGTGTGTGTGTGTGTGTGTGTGACATAAAAACATACAGACAGACTGGTTTCAGGTCCTCCAATGTATGAAACATAAAGATAGTGTTGAAAGAGTTGAAGTTCTGACCAACATACAGACAAAACCTTTTCTTTCATTTATATACAGTAGATTCTCAATAGATTATAGTTTATAATCCTATAATCCCCTATCAGCCATAACATTAACACCACTGTGTTGTGAATTGAACAACACTGATGACCAACTATACCCCAACCAATGACAGGATCATGGGCATCCAAGGTGCATCTGGGGAGTAAAGGCCAGTTTGTCTAGTCCTAACTCACCAATACCAATGCAGCACAAATAGTCATATATGATAGAAAGGTACCAGAACAAACAATGCTCCACAACCCACCATTCACAGGGTGGTGGACAAAAAGCCCAAGGCCACTGGCCTAGCCTCCAAAATCCCCAGATCTATATCTCATCAAGTCTTGGACAAACAAGTTCGATCCACAGAGGTCCTGCCCCACAACCCACAGCGCCCAAAAGGTCTGCTGCCAACATCCTGATGCCAGATGTCACAGCACACTGCTGGAGGTCTTGTGGAGTCATGTCCTGAGGTGTACGTTATTGTTAAGGAAATGTATGGTGTACTGTATGTTGTATGACAGGATGTTGTATTTATTCTCTATAAGTAGTACATTGTATTTCTGTATGTTGCATTTATAAGCTTTTCAGGAAAAATCGTGCAGCAGAACAGAGCAGTCTATATATGATCATCATGGTGAGGAACTTCCACTAACAGAATTATTATTCTATCTTGTGTGCATTTGTGCATGCATGCGTGTGTGTGTGTGTGTGTGTGTGTGTGTGTGTGTGTGTGTGTGTGTGTGTGTGTGTGTGTGTGTGTGTGTGTGTGTGTGTGTGTGCTGTAAAGTTAGAGTTTTTGACTCCTCTGTGCTCCCAGCAGACGCTGTTGTGGCGTTAACATGGGTGAAACAGCTCTTGATAATTAGATGAGCCTTCTTTTCAGTGCTATAATCACAGGCATCTGGGTCTGGCAATTACTTAAAATGAATATGATATATTAACATATTCCTGGCAGGCGCGTTAGAGAAGGCTGCTCATCAGAGACAAATTATCCAAATTAATTTCTAATTTAAAATCCTATGCCTTTTATTATAAGCTGTGGGTGCCCATCAGTATAAAAATGAAAGGAAGACAGGCAGGACCAGAGGAAGAAAGTAAGAAATAAAGAGAATAGGAGGGTGTTAAGGACGTCCAGGAAAGCTTTAATGGTCTCAGCATGCTGCTGCCCACAAACCAAATGAATAAACTGGAAAAAGAAGACATATAAAGAACGAACTATAAATATTGAGTCACTAAAGGGTTTTCCCAGTTAAGCCTAACAGCTCTTAAAAACAGTACCTAACACATGTGGTCTGCTCCATTCCTTTTGGCGAGGTGTTTCAAGAAAAAATGTGTTTTTTTGTGTGTGCTAATATGATTTTTAGTTTAAATCATTTTGCTGATTTTCGCAGAAGAGATTAAGGTTATTAAAACTGTATGTACAGTTATTGCAAATAGAGTTTAGCCTCAACTCAAAACATCTGGAGGCATTAAGGATATGAGCATTTAAATTCTGTATTATAATAATAACTCTATTTTATTTTAATTATATTCATTCTACCATTAAACAAATCTGGTAAAACAAGATAAGAACACCGTAATCGTAGAAGATGAGAAAAACCAAGAATCTTAGAAGAAAAGAAAAAGTTTCTGGTTTTAACCACATCTGCAGTAGAGTTGACATGATGTGCTGCTCTGTGAACTAGTTTGAGCTTATTTTTGAGAGCATCATGTATAATTGATGGTCTGAATTGATTTTTCCTATTGGAAAAATAACAAAGAGTGTTCATGGTAAAACTGCTATTATACTATCTTGCCTGTAGGTCAGACAATCCACTTAACCATATTTTTAAAATGTGTCATACTGTTGACATGGTAAAGCTGTCCAGAGACCTTCTATATATGTAGCTTGTTCAGAAGGAGTCTCCAGTGGCAGTACTTTGGTAAAACGGTAAAGCAGTTCTATTAAGTTTTTAGAACAAAAACTTGGAATGTGAAATGGCAAATGCACAAAGCTCATTTACTGTACATGGTATGGATCTTAATCTAAGATTGGTCCATTTCCTTTATAAGCAACACTAACTTAACACAAACACAGCATGTGTTTGGAGTAACTGACAAATCTTAGACTGAGAGCCATAACATGTATGAGCTAATAGATATCATCTAACATTTATGGGCAAAACGTAACTATGTGGACTCCTTACCATCACAGCCATGTGTGGTTCTTGGTGCAAACTCTTGGCACAAGGTTGGTAGCACACCACTGTCTGGAATGTCTTAATATGTTATAGTAAGATTCCCTTTAGTGGATGCCCAAACCTGATCCAGCATGACATTGCTCATGTGCACAATGCAAATTACATTAAGATATTTATTTGCTAAGTGCTAAGTTTGAAGTGAAAAAAAAGAGTGATCTGTTAGTGCCCTGACCGCAGTGCCAATGAGTACTTTTGGGATGAATTGGTACTCAGATAAAATGCCAGGCAAGGCCATGTCATTCAACATCAGTACCCAAACCAATGGTCTTGTAACTGAATGGTTCAATTCCCACAGCCAAACTACAAAATCTAGTGGAAAGCCTTTCCAGAAGATTGACAGTTAATATAACAGCACATGGGACTAAATCTGGAATGAGATGTTCAACAAGCTCCTATGGGTGTGATTGGTCCAGTGTCATACAACTTATGTATTGTATTAGCAAAGTTCCAGGTAAGCATAGTTATATATCTATAGTATATACAGTATGAGCAAGACATACATGGTAGTATGTATTAAAATATCACATTTCATACACATTTCCATAATTTTCTTTTAAAAGCTGCTTTACAGTTGTTTAAAAGTGCTATTCAAATAAAATATAATTAAACTGAATAGGAAACTACATCATCTGCATAAATGTGCAATGGAAGCTACATAATAGTAACAGAAAAATGCAGAATGGCAGAGACAGATAAAAAAGAGAAAGTGCAACGACACATTCTTAAAATGAAGCATGGTATAGATGAGGATATATATCAAGATGTTGGAGAATAAACTGAGAAAGCTGACAGGGAGCAGATAGAATGATGACTGGAATAGGAGAGAGAGAGAGAGAGAGAGAGAGAGAGAGAGAGAGAGAGAGAGAGAGAGAGAGAGAGACCAACTGGAGGTGGTCAGTAGTATTCACCCAGTGGTAATAAAACTTTCATCAGAAACTCATATCTCATCAGGGAGACATAGAGAGACTGGCAGGCAAGGACATGCAGGTATATTGGCAGACGATTTAAAGCAGTAATAATCTTCACTTTGCCAGACAGATGATGCTGGCTGTGGCCTAATGAATGCCACTTAAATAAACAATATGAAAATGATATTAAAACTACCAGTGGTACAGACAGGATGGTATGCAAGTATATGAGCATGTAAATCATCTGTCCATTCAGTGTGTGTGTGTGTGTGTGTGTGTGTGTGTGTGTGTGTGTGTGTGTGTGTGTGTGTGTGTGTGTGTGTGTGTGTGTGTGTGTGTGTGTGTGTGTGTGTGTGTGTGATGGCTTTAAAGTCATCAAGACATGCACGCACCTACTTTCCCAGAAGAAACATTACACAACATAGTCTGAGTTTATCAGCTTAATTTGATAATGTTGTATATCAATATAAGTACTGGAATCAGAAAGAAAAAAATAGTTATATTTTAGAAAAAGTTCTAAAATATAAAATGCAGCTGATTCTTTGTCATGCTACAAGTTGAAATCACTCCTAAAACTTCTGGATATGGTTGCCAAATTCAGAATCATAGAATTATAGGCCAGGATCTCAGTTTCACATTTGTAGATACTGTAGTCACTTGTCATCACTTTGTAATTACTGTAGGTGATATCTTTGTATAACTGTAAGTTTGATACATAAACCTGTTAGCATATATTTGAAACAAGTGGTCACCCTCCTCTGTGCTTGACACTGAATATGAGGTGTTTATGCTGAAATGCTGTATGGATATACTGTGTATGTATATTCTTTAATACAATTATTACAACAAATATCAATATTAATTATCTAACAAAAATTGCATGAAAATAAATTAATAAAATTTGTCTTATGTGTTTTATTGGATTCAAATTCACATTTTATTTGTTCACCAAGATATTTAATATTATAGTAGTTTATAGTATATTGAAATATGCTCAGATTTAAACTATTTATTCTCTCTCTCATTCTCTCTCTCTCTCTCTCTCTCTGTCTCTCTCTCTCTCTCTCTCTCTCTCTCTCTCTCTCTCTGTCTCTCTCTCTCTCTCAAGCAAACCACTCACATTCAGACCCGGTCTCTGCCCCCAAATTACCTCACACAGAGTCACAAAGTCAGCAGACTTAAATCACCCTGTCAGCAGCAGCTACTACAGCAAAGCAAATTCACTAATTCACAGAGAGGATACACTCACCTTCATCTTAAAAGAGTGAGAACAGAGGGAGCTTTCAGTATGGGAACACGGCCCGTTTTGGCAACTGAAACAGCTATATTCAGAAAGGACAGACAGAACATTTAGGAGAACATGTGCTTTAGACAGCTAAGGACTGACCACTAAAACAGAATCCTGTTAGGATATATTATTGTTGCCTTCAAACTGCCACTATAAGGAACAAAGTTCTTGGTTGGTTGTCAAAATGTCAGTGGACCCTGGACTCTATCATTGACACTAAATGGGTACTATTGTCTTATTACATCTTGCATCATGCAACCATCCCACATTTGCTAATGAGGTTGATGATAATAGACTTTTCACCTCTGTGCAGAAAACAATCCCTCAAATGAGTGAGAAATGGATAGAAAATATGGTTTAAGTTAATCACTCAATCAACCTCATTGGAGGACAGTAAATTTAAATTATCCTACAGAAATGAGCAAAATATATGAACAGTTTGACTGCAAAATGTTCTGTTGTCCCATATACTGTATTATGTCCCATTTTTAATTTTGGGATTTCTGAACTATTATAACCTTGAAGAAGTGAGTGCAGGTAGATGATGTTTGAAAAGATCCATTATGTGCATATACAGTACCTCTACTATGACCAGGTACTGTTGTCAACTGCTGAGGGGAAAATTAAACTGGTAGTGAAGTCTGATGATGCAGTGTAAATAAAAATATTTTTTTCATTATTATTATTGCTTATGCTTATTATTGCTTTTTTCATGATCTTAAACAATCTTTGTAATGAAAAATGTTTTATATCCAACAAAACTCAAAATGTTTTTCCTTGTTCCAATAAGAAACATTACACAAAGTATTTGATATTAGTTTGTAATTCTTCTCCCTTCTTTAGAAAAATAAAATAATATATATTTTTTTCAAAACTGCAGTAATTTGATTTTTAGAAATTGTGGCACAAGTTGTTATATTGTCTCTGCATTGGTCTTGTACATCTATTTTAACTCGGTGGCCCTTTGCCATCTTAAAACCAGCCTTATCCATGAAGGTTGGACAAATTTCATTTGCAAAATTTCCAATATACAAAAATTCCTTATCATTGATACTTATGGGGCAGTACGGTGTGGTGGTTAGCTCTGTCGCTTTGCCCCTCCAGGGTCCAGACTCAATTTCTGTTTCTATGCGCGTGCAGTTTGCATGTTCTCCCCGTGCTTGGTGGGTTTCCTCTGGGTACTCCGGTTTCCTCCAGAATTGCCCGTAGTGTGTGAATGAGTGTGTGTTTGTGTGTGTGCTGTGTGATGGATTGGCAACTTGCCTCCGCGACCCTGAATACAGGATAAAGCGGTATAGACGATGAGTGAGTGAATGATTAATACTTATGAAAAACGCCCCTGACAGATTTTGACAATAGAATGAATGAGGGTCTATGATACAGTACTGTACTACTGTGCTACTGTACAATTAAACACATTTACAATAAATACAGTAAAAAATTCAATTTTATTTAATTTGTATACAGCTTTTAACAATTGTTATGGTCGCAAAGCAGCTTTACACAATCAAAAGAAGTCCCTGTATCGTTTGAAAACCATGACTATTTCACTTAGAAGCAATGCATTAGACCTTTGCTGTTCTTTCATGCATTTCATTGTTGTACTTAGACATTTGTACTTATTTCTTTGCAGAAATAGTCTAAAATGTAAAATTTTGTTAAAAGAATGAGAAATGTATAGAGCCATATTCTATTCTCAGAACTGAAAAGTCAATTGTGTTGGTGAATGTTTGAGCTACTCAATTATAAAGTTAAACTCAAATCCTGACCTTCCTGGTTATATTAGTACATATTTTGTATCATACACAATTTCATGTTAACATTCTACTGTACATTCCAATCTGCTGAAAGCTTGGCAACTAGCTCACACTGCCACACATGCACTTACTGGTTAAATAGCATGCAAGGGAAAATGTAATGTATATATTTTTCCTGTTAGACCAAAGATAGAACTTAGAACCCCAAGTGTGCCTGTCTCCTGTGTGTTTGGTGTCTATGGGTGCAGTGCAAGGCTGCCATTTCGAGGCCGAATGAGCCGGCACTAAAGGGATAATATTTCAATAACATAGTGGCCTGATCATAAAGTAACTCAATGGAAATGTGGTAGAGCCTAAGGCTACTCAGCAGGACAGTCAGCAGTCAAATGATTTCACATCCGCTGCTCATCCCATGCCCCCCACTACCCCCAACCCTCTTCTTGCTGCCTCTCCTGCTGTCCCATTCTTTCTCAGCCACACACACATGCTTGCATGTTTGGACAGATATGTATTTGCAAGTTAATTTCCATACATGCAAAACAGTGACCATTACAAAGGAAACACAGCCTGCTTACTTTGTACTGCAGTTCAGTTTTGCAGACAAAAATGGGAAGTGAGAGTAGTATGTATCAAGTGGACAAAGAATATATATACATTTTTTTTAGATGTATTTATAACTTTCCTCATGTCAGCTTCTAGATGTTGTAGTGTAGCAAAGCAAAAGCAATCTTTGTCAAATCTTTGTGTCCAAAATTCTCAGTCTCAGTTTCTATTATCCAAAATAAAAGCATGTGAAGAAGATCCAAGAAGCAAAACTCTGCCTGTGCATATAAAAACTGTAAGAAGTGAGAAACAACAAGTACAAAACAGGACCTTTCTTTCAATGCAATCATTTGAAAACATGTCCTCCTATACTTCGCTTTTTCCTCTTGGGTCTTTCCTCCTTTTTCCGTTCCGATGATAGCAGGATGTGCTATTCCTTTAAAGTAGATCAAACTGGGTTTTGCGGTAAAGCTTAAGGCACTTGTGTTTGACAATAAAGATTTTTTTTTTTTTTTTTTTTTGTCAAAAGAATCAGGAAGAAGCTGCTTAGAGGCTGTTTCAGGTAATTTTGTATTTTATGGAGAGATTTGCCTAAAGTACACCTGAGTGTGTTAGTCCTCATCTACAAACAGCTTGCCTCTAACACCGCTGACTCGGCTGTTTACGTGTCTGGCTTTAATTGGTATGGTAGTAAACAGGAGCAGAGCAGAAGGAACACAGCCAAAGATGACATTTCCTCTCAAACGTGCAGTGTTTCATCTAGAATGCCAGAGATGAGAGGAAAAGTCATTTTTCGCTGATGTGGACAACAAGCTACATTCAGGGCATAAACAGGAGCAGGAAAGCAGAGAAAAAGAAACCGTTCGTCCTGGAGTGAGTCCTATTATTCCTCCAACCTGAATGCTTTTCACACACACTTTACAATGAAGCCCTGCATATGATCTTCCTTTTTAAACCTTCACGACCTTCTACTACCAAGTAAGCAAAGATCAGCACTGTTTTCTTTACGATCCACACCCATGGTGAATGTCAACATTATTGGCACCCTTCATGAAATGAAATGTAATGAAATTTTATGCATGAAATAAATATCACAGAGAAGAGTTTCCACCATAGTTTCTCTCTCTCTCTCACTCACTCTCTTGATCTCTTATGTTCTTTCTCTTTGTATCCCTGCTGCATCTTTGACATGTGGAGCAGGTTCACAGAGCTGTTGGATGAATTGTCTGATAGCCCGAGGCAGTTTACCGGGGAAGAGGGGCCATAAATAGGATTGAAGTTTAAATGAAATAATACGTCCAGGGGAAAAAGAAAGGATGGGGAGAGAGAAGGGAAAAGATGGAAAGATAATAGTGAGGTGAGAAGTTCGCACTATCCTCTTTCTATGGCTTTAAAGCAGGGAAAAAGAATAACTGCCTCGTTTTGCTCTAAATAGGACTTTTGTCTGGTGGAAGCAGAGCTGTGGCCTGTCGAAAAAAATAAGCCAAAATGAAGGGCTAAATAATTAGTTCAGGGTATATTTCTTTGTAGGAGGGATGTGTGTGTGTGTGTGTGTGTGTGTGTGTGTGTGTGTGTGTGTGTGTGTGTGTGTGTGTGTGTGTGTGTGTGTGTGTGTGTGTGTGTGTGTGTGTGTGTGTGTGTGTGTGTGTGTGTGTGTGAGAGAGAGAGAGAGAGAGAGAGAGAGAGAGGGAGAGAGAGAGGGAGAGAGAGAGAAAGAGCGAGAGAGAGAGCCCTATTACTATCCACAGTTACAGGTTTAGCCACCAAAGCCTTTAAGATCCCATTTTTAAAGAAATATTTCAGAATAAAGTGACATTTACTGGTCACTTTATTAGGAATACCTGTAACCATACTCATTCATGTTATTATTCAAATTCAAACAGTCAGACCAGGTTCAGTTGACAGGAAGGTTACAATCACTCAAAAAAAAAAAAAAAAACAACAAAAAAAAAAACGATCAGATAAACGTCTCAGGATGTCTCAGCCCCACAACATAGAAGCAGGTAGAATAAAACAGTAGAAGTCACGTTCCAACCGTGTCAGCCAATCACATGAATTTATAATTTATCTCTATAGAAATCTGTGAAACTTAAATGTATTTAAAAACAAACAAAAAAAATAGGTTCTTATGGTCAGTGGAGATGATAAATTGATATTTGGCTCCCTCTAGCCAGTCATGTCATTTATCCAGGACCAAATGGTCTGCAAGCAGCTCTCGGTTCCCATCATCATAATTTAGTTCTGTGGCAGATAGTGTTTTGGTGGAGCATGTGATGAGGTGAGGGTTTTTTTTTCTCTCTGAATTTCAGTGACAAACTGGTCTTTTTTCTTTCTTTCCTCCTTCTTCTGCAGTGACTTCCATTTCAAGGGATCTCAGCATTCAGAACTTAGGACTTAGACAGCTTCAGCGTACCTGTGATGAAGGCTGCTCCTCAAAAGTTTCCTTGACCACATTGTTCAATATTAAATGCATTTAATAGTGGATATGCAAGATACAGTAAAGCACTGGTAGAAACTGGCGAGGCTGAGGAATCCATTGCAACTCATTAACTGTCTTGGGAATGGGCCAAAGTGTCACAGCAGCAACCTTGTTTTGATCCATAAGGACTACCTCAGCACTGATAATGCATCCCAGAAGGGTCAATGGACACATGAAAAGCACATTTCCCTGTTTTAACAAACGGTTTGTTCTCTAATAGTTTTACAAGGATCTTCCAAAAACAAGGATGTGAGTCATAGGAAGATAATTAGATTAAAATGTTGTTTAGGTTAGCAGTGACAAAATATCTGAGCAGATTACTGGCTTGGATTTTAATATGTCTTAGAGGTCCTGGTATTTAGTGGGAATTGTGACAGATGCAAGTTTGAGTTTTGATGCAAGAAGACAGGACCAGTAAGACAGAAGACCAGTGGGTGATCACTCTTGGAAAATGATATCTGCCTTTGTAGTGTCTTGCTTGATCATATTGAGCTCATTGTCTATTTCAATCAGGTGCTACTGATGTTCAACTACTACTACTAACACCAGTATGACCCCCCCCCCCCCCCCCGCCGCCCCGGTTGATTCCTTATTCACAACAAAAGAATCAGTTATGAAGGAAAAATTGGAGCAGAAGAAATTTTAATAAAGAAGTCCCAAACAGTGTTCAAAACTCACTGATAAGCAGGTAAACGTTCGGGTGAATTTCAATCATCAGTCAAAAGGGAAAAGTAAGATGAGAGGTGAAAGTAAAATAACAATAATCTAACAATATAACAAAATGCTCTGTACAGCCAGACTACAGGGTACACTGAGCATTTTCCACATGTTCAATGTGTGACCTTAGAGTCCTTAAATAGTGTGGTATGTAACTGAATCAATTTGTATGTGATCAAAAATAATGTTACTTTGAGAGTGCTCAAGCTTGTGTGCCATGGGAGGTGGAGTTTTCAATGTCCATGTACAGTATGCAGTCTTTGATGTGTGTTAGAAAATAGAATTTCTTACAGAATTGGGCATTTTGCCTGAAATGTGAATCCAATAGTATACTAAGTTGTTTACCAGCAATTACTAATAATATACGGTATGCAGCAAAATATACATTACTGAAAGTCTGCATTTGCATTTTCAACGGAGCATAGCTCCAAACAACAGAAGTTGTGTTGTGCATTTGATGTTGGAAAGAGGTCTCTCGACGGAGGAAAAAGTATTTACGTATTATTTCCACTCATACAGAAGAGGTTGTAAATAGGGAATGAGTTTGAAAAAGGTGCCAGAACAATTCCTTCCCATACCCGTCCCATTCCCCCCGATCTTACACCACCTGATGCCTACTTGTGCGGAATGTTAAACGAGAGTGTGTATTTAACTTTAAAGGTTTAACTGTGCTTTTGCAGGAGTCTGCAAACTTCATTCCGGGAGTACGTGTTGAGAATCTGCATTAACGATATGAGTACTGTCTACAGCGAGGTGGTGCTCACACACTTCAAACACTTACATTAAGCATACCATGGTAAATCAATAGCGGCTAATAGGCTAATAGTGGAGAAATAGACTCACAGATGACAAGAAGGTAATATTGTTCATCTTTTCATTCCAGTACAGTATTTTTTTTTGGCATAATGTACTTATAATGAGTACAAACCTACCTATTTTGTTGGTAAACAAACCTATAGACAATGTTTTGTTTATATATTTATATTAAAATTAAAATTAATACATTTATACTGTACATGTATACATAACTAGGCTTAGTTGGATTACAGATCAGAATTAAATTTAATATAAAATAACACACACCAGTGTTAGATACTGACACTGTGTCTTTAATAATTTGAGTAATTTAGAATAATTTTGTAAAGTTGTACAATTCATGAATTATAACAGCATAGATAAGAATATTTGCCAATTGCTGCTTGGTCCAATGCTTCATTTCATTGTCTCATGTCCTCTGTTGTCAGTTAAATGTCTTCTTCAGTTCTTTCAGTTCTATCGTTGGGAACTATAAATGGGTAACAGATTATTTGACAAAGGTATCCAAATCTTCCCTGATGGTGGCCAGGTGAATCACACCCGAATATTCATTCTCTGCTTTTGCTCATTTACTAATAATAAAATGTGTGATGATTCTCATCCTCCATACATAAGCTCCATTAGGGAAATCCCCAAACATCTTCATCCTGAAACAAACTTCACAGTAAATTAGTCACAATTAGCAAATGTGACATTGGCACTCCGGCCCCACTAATGCCATTACCAACCCACCCAATCATAACTTACAGTCTACTGGATCATTTCTCAAATCAATGATCTTGGTAAGTACTTCTAAAAGGGCCCTATTGCCAAATCAGCTGGATGCGTCCAATTAAAAGGAAATGTGTGTGTGTGTGTGTGTGTGTGTGTGTGTGTGTGTGTGTGTGTGTGTGTGTGTGTGTGTGTGTGTGTGTGTGTGTGTGTGTGTTTGGGGGGGGGGGGGGGGGTAGGGTTGATTAGCAGTTAGCTTCAGGGCAAGAGCATTATTATGCAGCGAATGGAGCTCAGTCAGAGTCAGGTTAAATGCTTTTAATTCACAAAACCTCCCCCTCTGGATTTTAGAAACTGAAGAGTGAGAATGATCAGTGTAGATATAGAACACAAAATCAAGAGCAGAAACCGATTATCAAGCTAAGAACTAGAACATGGATTTTATTTACGTAGCTTTGCCAATGAGTCTGCAAAATACTTGCAATTTAATTGTAATATGTTTATCCTAATTTTTCTTTGTATTGTATTAATAAGGATAACAACTAATGGAACACATTCGTTCCAAGTATGATGTGGATTTTCTATGGTGCTTCTGATGATAAAAATTTCCCAATATTTGTCTTTTTCTTTGTGCTTTATTTTGATCTGTTAAAGACATTCAATGAATAAGTAAGGGTTTGTCTAGGTAAGGTTTCCCAGCAGAACATTGCCCAAAGCACCACAGTGGCTTTGCCAGCTTGCCTTCTTTCCATAGTGCATCCTGGAGCTATTTCTTCCCCAGGTGAGAAAGTCATAGGCCACCTTTTTCCACTGCTCTATGGCCCAGCTTTAATGCACATGTCCCCATTGTAGGTGTATTTGGCAGTGGACACCGGTCAGTGTGGGCATCCTGACTGGTCTGTGGCTACACAGCCCCATTAATGCTTCCTGCAATTTGAACTACAGTCGCTTTTCTTTTGGATCAGACTACATGGGCCAGCTTTCACTCCCCATGTGCATCAATGCACTTTGGCCACCCATGATCCTGTCATCAGTTCACTGGTTTTCCTTCCTTGGATCACTTTTGGCAGGTCTTGACCACTGCAGACTGGGAACATCCCACAAGAGCTGCAGTTTGGGACTTGCTCTGACCCAGTTGTCTAGACATCACAAATTGGCCCTTGTCAAAGTCATTCAAATCCTTATGTTTGCCATTTTTTCTGCATTCAGCACATCATCTTCAGGGACACAATGTTCACTAGCTGCCTTATGTATCCCACTTACTTCCAGGTGCCATTGTAATGAGAAAAGCACTATTATTAACTTGACCTGTTATGAATTGTGTGTGTGTGTGTGTGTGTGTGTGTGTGTGTGTGTGTGTGTGTGTGTGTGTGTGTGTGTGTGTGTGTGTGTGTCATTAAAATGCAAAATATACCAATATTGTATAGGTTACCCATTTGCCTCCTGGGCATCTGGGCATGACTCCACAAGACCTCTGGGGCTGTGCTGTGGTCACCAGGACGTTGGCAACAAATTCTTTGGGTTCTGAGGGTTTAACCCTGGATTGGACTTGTTTGTGAGGTGCATCCCATGGGTGTTTAACCAGATTGAAATCTGCGAAGGTTGGAGGCCTGGTTAGCGGCCTTGGGCTTTTTGCCTGCTGGGCTCTGTGCATGTCATTCCAACATGCTTCAAGGCCACCACTATCTCCCTTGTACCCAAGAGGTTACCATGATGGGTTCTCCACACACCCTGGCACTCACACACCTGGACAAGTTAGTACTTTCTCTTTTAATTTTATGTGCTTTTGTATAAAAACATAATAGAAAAAAATCATTTAAATACAACCTCAGAGGAACAATATTTAGTAGAGGGCAATACTAAATAACCCTTTACTGCTTCCACAGGACTTAAAAGGGTAAATTGCAACCAGGTGCTGCTAATCATCAGCCCTTGATTAACTGAGAATTAACCAAGTGGTTAAAGACAGTAATCATCAGCAGGTGAACAGACCTCTAAAAATGCAAAAGTTTTGGCAGTTGGACTGGATCATTCAGATGTGTGTTAACACAATGTCAAAAGTTAAAGGCATAAACAACAGTAGTAGAGAAGCAATTGTTGCTGCACATCAATTTGGAAAGGGTTATAAAAACCAAACAATTTGGAGTTCATTGTTCTACAGCGAGAAATATTATCCATGAATGGAAATCATTCAAGACAGAAGTGAATACTCCACTACAGGAAACTTGCAGTCAATATTGATCACTCTGTCCTCCAGAGTATTCTAGTGGCAAATGTGAGGCCATCTGTTCCACAGCTAAAGCTTGGTCAAAATTGGATCATGAAACAGGACAATGATCCCAAATACACCAGTAAGTCTACACCAGAATGGCAGAAAAAGAAAACAATAAAGGTTTTGCAATGGCCTATTCATGGTCCAGACCTCATCCTAATTGAAATGTTATGGTTGGAGAGCTGTGCATAAATAAAAACCTGAATATAAATGAAGCAATATTGTAAAGAAAAAAAGGACCAAAATTCCTCCATAATGATGTGAGAGACTGGCAAAGTCAAGGTAATGATTTCTTCAAGTTCTTGCTGCTAAAGGTGGATGTACAACTCTTTTGTCTTTTTTGGGGGGGCTTTTTCATAGGAATGATGAAAACACCACCTAAGCAGTGCAAAAGCTGTGGGAAGTTTTAATTTCTTTGTTAAATTTAATAGTTAATTTTTGACCTAAGCTATGCTTACAAGTGTTTAATTGCTGAAGGTCATAGTTTGTTTATGTTAACAAAAGCATTTAATACTCAATGAATTATACAGTATGTACTTCCATTTGTATTTATTTCATGATATTTTATGTAAAAGACGCTGTGTTAATGAGTAACTGGAAGGATAAGAAGGCATTATTCTCAAACAGATGTTTATCCAGTGTTTTTGTTTTATGTAGCATATCTACCTTAAAGCCATGTCCTGTTCAGTGGGCTTGTTTTAAAGACTATCCTTCTAGCTCAAGGCATCCCATTTCAGACCTCATAGTTTAATCTAGAATAAACATGCACATTTCTGCTCCACACTTGTATTTCCACCTAAAACATTAACCTGCAGTGTAGCAGTAATCCATAATGACACCTCACTGTTATTCTCTCCGAAAATCCTCTACACACCAGATCAGTCCAGATCAGTGGATATTGCCTTCCTTCTCTGCAGGGCGTTGGCCTCATGGGAGTTTTAATAGGTGGTGTAGCTGTACTCTACGCTCCAACACTCCACCCAAGCACCAGGTACCTAGGCTGTTCCGCCATGAAATTAAGGAGAAAATGTACACGCCAGTGGATTAGATTTTAAAAAGCAGCCTAATGTAGCATGAAATGCTGCAGCCATGCTCCAGTGATCAGATGCACGTGCATATGACCTATTTTCACTCTGTTTTGTCTCTTGCTACTTTTATCCTGTCCCCCACTACTTCTCAACCCCCATCCCTGCACATATCAACATCTGGATACAGAGAACATTTAGCTGGTAATTGGTTTGGGCGTTTATTATTCTGATAGCAAAAGAGAAAGCATGTGGGGTGAGGGGTGCGGTGGTGCTGAAAAGAACCAGCAGAGACTGGTGTGTGAAACAGAGAAAGTTACCTAAAACAGAAAGCTCCAAAGAAATAGTGATCTAGTGGACATATAAATATTACACATTGTAAGAGCTAAGTATTTTTAAACACTTAACACACTCAATTACACAGACCAGCCACTTCATTAGATATACCTTGCTACTTCTAGATTCAACAAGGTTCTGGAAATGTTCCTTTCAAGATTGTGGTCCATAATGACATGAGAGCATGACGCAGTGGCTGCTGATGCACATCCACAATGCGTGTCTCCTGTTACGTGTACATCCTAGAGGCGCCCAACTGGATTGAGGTCTGGTGAAGTCGAGACCATTTGAGTAGCAAGGCATGTCTACAGTCAATGCACTGTGGTGTTCAAGATTGTTTTAGATTATTTTAGCTTTGTGACATGGTGCGACATCCTCTGGTCACAAAGAATAGAACTACTCAGAAAGGCTGTGGCATTTAAACAATGCTCAGTTGGCATTAAGGGGATCAAAGCATGGCAAGAAAATATCCACTACAACATTACATAACCACCACCATCCTGAACCATTGATACAAGGAGGATGGATTCATTTCATGTTGTTATGCCCATGTGAGTAGCCTCAGTTTCCTGTTGTTATCTGACAGGAGCGATACTTAGTGTGATCTTTTGCTACTGTAGCCCAACTGTTTCAAGGTTTGCTTTGTTGTGTATTTAGAGATGCTCTTTAGCACACCTCAGTTGCATGAGATGTTATTTGATTTACTGCATTTTTATCAGGTCAAGCCAGTCTGGCCATTCTCTGACTTCTAGTCTCAACAAGGTATTTTCATCAAGAGATTCTTTTTATTTATTTATTTATTTTATTTTTTACAACCATTCCTTGTGTACCCTAGAGATACCTCTTGTGAACCCTAGAGATAGTTATGGTCTAACAGTAGATCAGCAGTTTCAGAAATACTCAGATCATCCTATCTTGCACCAAGAACCATTCTATGTTCAAAGTCAATTAAATCAGCTTCACCCCCTCCCTTTTTTAGAAGATTATCCTAACCATGCCTTTGTAACTTAATGCATTGCCTTACTGCTATGTGATTGGCTGATTAGATATTTGTGTTAACAAGCAATTAAATGGATGTACATAACATGGCCGGTGAGTGTACTGTGTATTCCCTATCTGCTTGAAAAGAGGAATGTCTTTCATTATCAGATAAAGTATGAAAAAAACATGAACTGAATTAAACTCAAAGGAATGACCAAAACAAGTAACTGTGAGCTGTTATTCATGTGTAAAAATTATTCCTCCTACTCCTAGAGCCACTCTTTCATACTTTACATCCTCAATTCCATTTTTTTAAAATATATCTTTTTAGTTTTATTGCCAATTTCCATACTGTCAGAACCTTTTGGAAATTGCGGTGTCAATATATGAAATATGGCCATGCCATCATTGGAAAAATATCATTGATGTGATATCCTGGACATTGACTACATTCAGGTCATCATCTGACTGCATTTTATTGCCACATAACATTGCTGAGCCTACATCTGACAAATTCAAGCAGTTCTTGTTATTTTGCACAATCAAAACTTTTATTCGATCACTACTGCACTTAAAAGATAATCATTATGCAATCGTATTTCATTTTTAAAAAATGAATCTTTTCACATAGGTAATGTGACCTTTTGTGACTCCCAACATGCCATGTCACATGACAAGTGCTCAGAAATAAATCCATTTCAAAACCCATGTATTCTATTATATATCTATAATTCTATAGATTTTATTTATTACAATCATTTTATTGTATTGTTTTACTATTCTTAACTTAAACTATAATGTTTAACATATAGTTGTTAATTTCTACAAAAATACCACTTGATTAAGTACAAATTAAATTTCAATGCCCTGAAAAGGCTGGTGAACATAAGTCAGCAGAAGGGAAAACCTCAGAAACTAAAAGACATAAAGCAAAGCATGTCAGACATGGAATTCTCAGAAACATTGAGCAGATTCCACTACCTTCCTAATTGGGAATCGGTGAGTGGATAACAGCGGTTTTACCACACAAAGCATATTACCATGATGATGTTACAACCTTGGGAAAGGGGGAAAGGATGTTGCATTAATGGTATTAATATTTTGTTCACATGACAAACACCCCAGTTATTTTAAGCATTAACATGTTTATTTTCCCGTATGTACAACAAATGCTTTAATTGAAACTATTACAGTATAAACTCCATGCAGTGACATATTTCTGCCACTATGATGTGCCTCCTGCCCCAACACAAAAAGTTATAATAATCTGCTTATTAAAGAAGGTACTTAAACTTTCTCCCCAAAAATATTTTTTATTCTAAAATAATTATAAAACATGTAATCAAAATTATACTGTCCCTAAAATAAATGTTTTCATTCCAGATAATGCTTGTTCTGTACTTACTAGGTTAAAAATACAGTACATCTTAATATTTATATATATTTTTTCTTTTGGAAAATGTGGAAATTATTGTAGATTCACATTGAACACACATACTGTATAGACATGATAGTTTCCTGCAATGTGGAGACATTGTTCATACAAGGTCACATACAAAAGATTTGCTCAAAATTATGAAGTTATAATATAATGCTGGATAAATTACAATTTTCCTTGTCATAACATGGCACAAATAAAAACTTCTAAATAATAAAAATTAAGTAATTAAAAAAATAATAAATAGTGTTCTTAAAAAAAATGTATGTTTACCAAAGGTCCTTGAAAGGCTAAATATTACTAAAATAACTAATAAGAACATGTATATGTATATTATTACTAATTAGGACATTTCTGTATAGCTTCCATCAAACTATTTTGTTATTGTTGTTGTTGTAGTACTGAGGCAGTTTATTATAAATAATAATAATGCTCTTATACATTCATGCCTAGTCTAATTTTTAACAAAAGCACTTGTACAGCAGTGTTACTGGGAATAGAATGCCATGCCTTGTATATTTTTTCATTATTAAGAATCAAATACATGGCTGTCTTAGTGGCAAACAAAATAGTAAGATAAGGCTTTTTGTAGTTAGCTTCAGGGCAGTGTTACACTCTGGGGTTTGCCCTGTATGTAGTATGCTAACCTCAATAATATTAACCCAATATTGCAAAAAAAATGAAGACTTAGTGTAGTAAGACAGGAATATTAGCCTATATTATTTCCCATATGTATGAATAAATGTCTGGAAATTTGCTTGCCTGCTATGTTATGCTGAGATTTGGATGGATTTACTACTCAGCATATCTTATTAGATACATTGAGACACTTTAGCGGTCAAGGAATAGTGACATGATAAAGAACATCATTAAATGTGTTATTATTATTATTATTATTATTATTATTATTATTATTATTATTATTATTATTATTATTAATGTTTATAGCTGGACAGAACTTTGTGCTGATGTTGTTGGAAGTATGCTTAACTTTTTCCCCCTTTGAATAGATTTAGGAGAATGCTGATAAGCTAGATGTATACCAACAATAATGTCACATAGTACTAAAAAAAAATCTAGTTGTATTTTGCAATAATTATTTCGTAAAAATAAAAATAAAATCTAATTGCTAAACAGAGTGCTTCAATTTTCGCAAAACACAAAATGATAATAACGTAGTAAATAAATGAACCAGGAATTAAAATACTACAGAGACTGTATTTTAATATATCTCATTGTATGTATAGTGCCCTGATGTTATGATATTAGTGACTTCTACATCCCATCTACACTTTTATTAAAACATACACACAAATTCATCAATTACCTTCTACCTGTCACCCCGTTAAATAAAATTCCCTGTCTGCTGGCCCAAAAATGCTGCATTAAATGTGATACTCAAGCTCAAGCTAAGAGGTTCACATCAATCAAAGTCTCTGCCTGGCCCTAGTTTTCTTCTATAAGGTGACAAGGCTTCTGCAGACACCAGACTAATAGCTATTACATGCTAATGATGCTAAAGACCATAGATAGTTTCTCTCCGCAGGCTGTCTTATTGTTCCCCAAATGCCATTTTGTTCTCCTTTATAAACATGCAATACTAATGATGTTCATTCCCAGAAACCAGTATGTAAAAGTGCAATGATGAATGGGAAGATTTGGGCAGCATGGCAAAGCAGTAACGGTCGGAAAGATAGAGGGGAAGACAAGCAAGTCTGTGGACCTCAAATGATATCCAAGACAAATAATTATGATAAACATGTTATTTTGCTCCACCAGCGACTGCACATTACCTAATGATGTTCAATGGCAGTGGTAAGTGATAAAGACAACAAATACATTACTGCTACGCATCGCAAATGGGAGTCCCCAAGGAAAGCCATCTGAATTTCAAATTTTGTTGCTGTGCTCATTTTTCATAACAGAAAATGCATGTGGAGAGGCGCATTTCAAACAACTGTGTACTTAATGTGTAATGTTTAATGTTCTCAATACGGGCCATTTAGGTATATATGTATTTATTCTTATAAAATGTGCACTACTTACAGTTGTCATGCAATATATATAGCCAGTGATATAATACAAGTCTACTCCACACTAAAACTCTATCTAAAGTAGGAAGTTCTAAGCAAATCCAAAATGAAATGATACTGAAATGCGCAATTTGATTTGGATTTAAGAGTAAGGGACTCTATTCAGACGGCAACAGTGGTGCTTTCATTCTGCATTGAATTAGTCATTAAAGTAAAACATTGGTGCACTCTGATCCTCTTTGTGAAAGAAAAGCTGGCAGAGAAGCAAGTAAAGGCATGATGATGTTGAGTTCTTAGAGACACAAGCCACGGCCAGCATTAGGACTGGAGTGCCATTGTGCAGTGCGAAATGGGTAAAAATCCTGGCAGGTGGATATGACATTGGATCCGAATAAGCGATGGAGGCAAAAGAGAGTGTTGGACTGCGAAGATATTTAGAAGGGGAATAGGATCTGGAATAAGAGGGATCCTGGTCTCATACAGCACTTCTTTGTTGCTGCCGATCCCCAAACCTGTCAACGCTGTTCATTTAAGCAGGCAAGAAGAAACTCCCAAAGGTATACAGCATTCATTTTAAATTATGAAAAAATTAAAATTATTTAAATACTGTAAATGATAAATGTACTATTGCTTTATTCCTCACAAACATAGCACGTAAAATTGCCTATGCAGCATTTAACACACGAACTGTCTGTCTATGCATTAGACCCCAGAGTACATCAATGTCCTCAATGGACTTGCTGGTCCAGCACATCCCACAGATATTCTTGGCCTAATAGTCTTGGTCTGATAATATTTACATATGTGGTACAGATCAAAGTAATAGACACATTGTAATCCCAACACAACTGTATGTGATAAGCATCGTGGTGGTAGCATCATGTTTTGGAGCTGTTGGAGAATTCTTCAGTATAATCTCAAATCATCAGCTTAACTGCTGAAACATTGGATGGATAAGGCAGGCTAATTTAAAAATTCTGGAGCTTCAACTTTATTGAAAATTGTGAATTTATTGTGGACTTGACATAAAAATCAGAACTATTCCAAGAAACCAACTAATTCAGTTCAGCATTACCAATTCTGCAGAGGTGAGTGGTGAAATATCCAACCAGAATTATACCATAAGCTTGTTGATTACAACCAACATATCCTGTTTTTTCAGCACAGGTTTTTTTTTTTTTTTTTTTTTTTTTTTGAAGCAGTTGTAGATTGACTGTCTTATTTCTGTCATTAACACTCTTTTTTTCTTGGATGTCCAAATAAGCCAGACAGCAAACTCTAGGCAGGTTCAATGTTGTGCCAACAGTTTTCCTTTTCATAATTTTTGAGATCACTGTGGTTCTGAAAACACTGAAAGCATTATACATATTATTACATATTTTCCTGGATCTATGCCTTGCCACAATTTGCCCATGGACATCCACAGGCATCTCTTTGAACTTAATTGATTATGAAAAATATTTCCTGTTCCTACAGAGGCCAAATTAAGTATCAGCCTATATACACACACACTTAATTTGCCGATTTGCAAAAGATTAAATTTTACAATCAGATCATTTCTGTCAACTTAAAATAAAAAACTATTGAAAATCTATGGAGTTTCTTAAACTCTAGCAAATTATCAGATTGAGCCGTTGCCCTTTTGCCTTCTGACTGTGTAAGTGCCCTCCTGACTGCTATGTATTATAATTACAATTTCTATGGTCTTCAGGTGGCTCTCGGAGCAATGATATAGCCTAGAGTGCACCTGAGACCCAGAGAATCAGTGCTGGTAGTGACACTCTCACAGATCTGTGAGGCAAGTGGCTCAACATCTTCGACGAATACAGTGGATTTTGTCTACTAGAGATTAAGAAGCTTTATTGCTTTTGAGCACCTCTTGTAATAAATTACATGTTTAGAGTCCTCTCTGCAGATGTGAAATGATGCACTATAAGAAGTTTTACTGCAACTTTTATACAATAAATATGAAAACTTGAAATACTGCTGCATTATTACTCTATATAATATTAATAATAATAAATGTAATTAATTTTTTTTTAAATCCTCTAAAACAGCCACTGATCACAGGCTGGTATTTAAATAGGTGTGTTGTGAACACTATATATATCTTATATATATAAAATCCTGAAATGTGAAACAACAGAAGACATTAGTCTGTTGACATTATCTTTATTTTGGCTTATATTTGGCTTATTGAGGTTTGATTTAATACTACTTTATTAAATTGACCATATAAATAAGGTTATAATTATTATAAATTAATAAATATAACTTCTTTAAATAAAAAAAAAGTAAGTGATTATCACCACTGGATGTAAATAAATAAATAATCACAGACCCCTAGCTGTTTCATGGTCCTATGGGGTTCTTGCACTGTCCATAATTTTACTTTGTATAAAATTCTATATAAAAATTTTAATGGTACCAATGCAATGATATTTTAAATAAATTGTCATCATTGTGCAATTGTGGCTTTATAGTGATATTGTTTGATGTTGTAACAAAAGAAAGCGATTTTGTTTCATACTGTGAAAGTCATAAATGTCATAAGAATATCTTTCACAGTACAATGCATTGCTCTTAGAGCAATAATTGCTATGTTAAATTTTAAACAAAGAAAAATTGTGGTCAAATCCTCTCATTAATTCTTTAGAGGACACACCAATGTTCTAAGCTATATATATATAGTCATTAGCCAGTGGATATATTATTTGTTTTCTGATAAACCTATTTGAACATTGATCTAGTTATCCTACAGATACCAGTTGCTGTCTGCCTGAGGCAGATTGGGATAAAGTGTCCCACTTAAAGGCATAATAGTAGTAGTGGGGCTTGTCCAGCTGGGACTAAACTTTCTGGTCCAAATTTGATGACCACTGCACCACCTTAACCTCCATGGACTTTGCCAGGAGGAAAGAGGTGATGTGTGCACAACAACTTTTTTTCTGTAGGTCAGATGGCTGCCTTTGCTTTATTGTAAATCTCACACTGCTGTTGTTTGCAACACAGATGATGCAAAGCCACTGTAATTGCTTTTGGTAGATAGATTATCTTGTTGCCAGCCAGCGTAATTTTACATAGGACACAATCATAAATCTAGTCCGTGTAATGCAGTATGTCATGCCAAAGTTCATCGCTCATAAAAAAAAAAAAAAATCTAATTAGGTTACCTAAAACAAAAAATATTATTATTTAGTATCTTAATGTAAAATCAGAGATACAGTAGATTTCTTAATGCTTTTATCTGCGAAGTATATATTTGTTATTGCTTGCAAATGGGCCATAAAATCTTATTAAGTTGTAGTTGGGTTAAACTGACTTTTCGCACAATTGTCTTACCTTTTTTCAATGTGTTGTCTATTTAATGTCATTGTTTTTTCTTGTGCGTTATTTTTTGAGAGGCAGTCTGGTTTGATTTTCTTCATATATTGCAGCTTTATATAAATGTAGATAAAAAAACATAGATAGGTTCCTGTTAACTTCTCCCAGCTAGTCGGCTAATTAGGTCTCTAAGTTAGCTAGTTCATTTTTGTTAATTTATGTTGTTAATTTATATGTCATGTCAATCTGTCTTGTCTCAGCTAGCCAGCTTGCATGTAGCACCTTGGTCCTGGAGGAGCGTTGTTTCGTTTCACTGTGTACTAACTGTACTAAGTTCTAGCTGTGCTTTAAAACCCTCGCTCAGGAGAAAGCTAAGAGTGGTGTGCACTCAAAAATCTGCTGTACTAACCACCTCTTCATCTTTCCACACCACCATCCCACACACGATGATATACTGAAAATCTAGGGGCCTTCATTGAGCTTTTCTACTCAAATAGTTTCAGTTCACTGAGGCCTGTGTGCAGCAGCTGAATGACTCCTGTTACTGGTGGTTGATGGCAGAGAAGCAGGCTGCAAAACAGATCATTGAACCCGAGCAGTGGTCCTCGAGCAGTTCATCCTTCAGCTCTCGGCAGGAACACCAGAGTGGATTCGAGGCCATTGGCCCACTTTCCTGTTCAAAGCTGTTCAGCTGCACTGTAAACCCAAATAAGTTGGCAAAATTCAAAAAAATTGAGGTAATCAGTTACATAATTTTTTTTAAGTAATGATGTTTCCAATTTTAAGTGAACAGAGCTCTCAGTTTTTGAGTACTCATTCATTTTAATTGTTCTTTACGTGCATTATTGAGTAGCCTAACTCATACGATTTAATAGCAATTATCATTTTTTATTTTTTAGTTGTTGCAAATCAAATAAACTGTTGTTGGTCATCCGTCTGCTCCTGGCAATGGGTCACCACAGCATACATTCCAGTCCCCACACAAGCTTGGCACAATTTTTACAGCAGATGCCCTTCCAGACGCAACCCCCCCCCCCCCCCCATTTTATCTGGGCTTGGGACAGACAGTTCAACCAGTTGTTGGGAAGCAAACCCAAGCCTTTCGCATGGCAGGCGATTTTGTCATACACAAAATCGCTAGGTTGAAAGATTTTAAGTTGGGTTTTAAGGTGACAGTTACTGTTACTTAAGTACTTACAGTTACTTAAAATATCACATTTATTCAGCTAACTTGAAAAGTGTCATTTCTACAAACTCAGAAATATGAAAAAGTTCTGGTGGAGGATCACCTTCTGGTGAATCCTTTTTTTGTTCTATCTCCCTCCTTCTGTGGGTGGGAACACTGATCCAGAACCCTGACATTCCTCAGGTCTTCCTCATTTAATCAGAAGTGTAACAAATTGTGAATATTCAAAGGATAGATTTTTGTTTGCTTTGTTTAAAAGTTATGTAGCAAAACGCTGACACCTTAAATTCCCTAAAAAGTTATTTTAGTGTGTAACCTTCACACAGGTGAAAGTCACAGCACACACACACACACACACACACACACAGATCAGCCATAACGTTAAATGCCACCGCATAACTCCACAAGACCTCTGGGGTGTGTTGTAGTGTCTGTAGTGCCCCCGAACATTAGTGGCAGATCCTTTTGGGTCTGTGGGTTTGTAATGGGGCCTCCATGGATCCAACTTGTTTGTCCAGTCAGTGCATTCCATGGATGTTTGGTTGGAATGAGATCTGGGGAATTTGGAGGCTGGATCAACAACCTGCTATGCCCTTGGCCCTGCAGCCTGGCCTTTGGTCCCCACCAGCATACATGCCCATGATCCTGTCACCAGTTTGCTCTGATGCAATTGATAATGTTATTTGCTTCACTTTTCATTAGTGTTAGTGTTGTGACTGATCAGTATATTTTAATGATTCTCATCTCAATCTTAATAGCAACATTCCAATTTTAAAAACAAGAAAATAAAATTGGTTAAATAATTGAACACTGAATCTAGATCAAACAGAAGTTGTAGCCGTGATATAATGGCATGATTTTTCTTCTAGAACCATTCCCCAAGGTAAAGCAAACATATTACATTCCATATCTTTGCTTTGTTGCCCCTTGAATTGTCCTTGATGCTGAAAGTATGTCATAATAGTACCAAGGAGACAGACATTAATCTGTCATTTGGGAAGAACACAGAGTCTAAAACAGTCACCTGCTATCAATAAAACACTCTGCCAAGTGCCTGTTCTGATGTTTCTTTACTCAGTTTCATTTTCTATAAAGCAAATGGCATGCCATGCGCTGGCTGTCATCATGTTGTGTGTACTAAGGGACCAAAAGTTGGTTTCTAACCATCCTATTGGGACAGGAGTGGTTGTGCATGGCTCACTAAGTCTTTTTGATGTGTCAGAATAGTGACTTTGACGGAGGATTATGAGATAGAGGACAAATAGCCATGGTTTCTCATAAAATGTCTTGTGTTAAAGTGTGTACAAAGAGGGGGGGGGGGGGGATTATATTACAGACAAGAACAGTTGTATTACAATGAAAATACACATTAATATACATTAACATGATCCAATTTTTTACAGCCCTGACAATAGTGCAAGCTGTAATGCAAATCATTGGTTTACAGCAATGCGTTTATTTTAATATGTTATTATTTTTTAAATAATCAGAACCACGGGTGTTTGGGTGGCAGAAACATACTTAAACAAGCTTGTAAACATAATTCATTCTGTTTCCTTTGGACATTTATGCATTTATATGTATTCAGTGTCAGTAAAATGTAAGTAAAATGAAAGTAAAAATGTAAGTAATTTATAATTCTATAAATGTAAATTTTTATTAGTTTGTCTGTAACAAGCAAGTCGAAGGGGACGGTGGCAAGGAAACTCCCTGAGACAACATGAGGAAGAAACCTTGAGAGAGACCAGACTCAAAAGGAAACCAGTGCTTATGTCAGTGATGCCCAATAGCATGACAATAAATAAACCCATCTGGTAACTGTTTGCTATATGATCAATTGTGCAATTGTTTCACAGAAAATGTGAAACAATTTTGTTGAGTCACTAACCATTTGCTAATAAAGATTTTCACACTTCATATTAGTACCAAATGCAGTCCAAAGAGGAGAGAGAGAGAGAGAGAGAGAGAGAGAGAGAGAGAGAGAGACTTTGACTTTTAACAGTCCTTTATTTTAATTGTGTATCTACATTTTTTCCCTTTAAATAAGTAAATCATTACAACATATATAATTTAATAAGCTACAATTAAGAAAAATAATACTTGGACAGAAGAATAAATTTAATCTATGAATAAATAAGCAAATAAATGAATAAATAATGAAGAAAAATGTCATTTTGAATGTGAATAAAAACACAATATGGTGATTAACGCACAATAATAAACAGGTGTAAAATTCCTTTAAAACCTTTTTAATTGTTTACTGATCAAAATAAAAACCGAAATAAATGTTTTTATACAAAAGTTGATCAAAAACAAATGTTTACATTTGGTAAGTACTGTAGTGTTAAAAATGGGGAAGTAAATGAGATAATTAAGAGTAAGACAAAAGCAAGATCAGATGTCGACATATTTTAAAAGGTTAAAACATCCATACAGTATCTACAGAACATAAAACCTCACCTTGTGTCTACATCTGACAAAACTCGACCAGTCTGAGTGCCATCTTGAGAAAGGCAAACTTGACTTTTATCCTACCTTTGACCAGTGCCTTGAGCATCCTGTTAGCTTTGTGTGTGCCACACACCTGCATTTAGTTTTTTCTTGTGAGCCAAAGAGTTTGCCCTGGCCTATAATGAGGTTCAGTAGAGTGTCAGACATTTATTTTGACTTTTGACATGTATATAAAGATTCTCTGTCCATTTCGCTCCTAACCCACCACATCAAGCTGCGAGCTGTGAGAACAGCCTCCTCAGTCTCCTGCATCCTTAAAATGGGTGGTCTATTGTTTCTTCCCTTCCACAGAACATAAACTTTCTAATCCTGGTGGGATCAATGTGCAGGTCAACCAAGCCCTGTCCAACCTTCTGTACAGATATAGCACAGGGAGTCGAGTGTAGTTTTGACTGGTCCAGATAAATTTTACCATCCTCTTCTTGACATCTCTAATTAGTTCCCCGGAGGGTTCAAGGATGATGAGACAAAGGCAAGGAAGCAGACAGGCTGTTTACCCCCAGCACTCTCCCACATAGGACAACTGTAGCAGGATCCAGGTCCATTGAGACCACTTGGCACACATCTTCTCCACTACTTCCTCTCAGTTTTTGTTTTGGAATTCTTTTGGTCCTAAAGACATCCCAGGATACTTCAGGCCAACTCTGCCTTATTGGAGACCACCTGATAAAATTGGATGCGCTTTTTCCTGCCAGGACCCTATTTAAAAAAAAACTCACATCATCTGCATATACTGTCAGCACAAGATTATCATAATCAACCAGGTCAAAAGCTATTTCTTGATTTATTGATTTCTTGACAAACCTACTGTAGTTCACTTGATCTCATTTTGCATAAATCGATTAGGTCTCTAATAAGAAAGAGGTTGTCCATGTTGTGCTGTGTGGACTACAGTAAGTCTGACTTGTGGGCCACTGAGTGGACGCACTGTTTAAGTCTATTTGCAAGGCATTTTGAAGGCTATTACCAAAGAGTATTGAAATGTGTCATGTTGTTGTATTGTCACTCTTGTTTGCACATTTGCATGTGCACTTTATGTTGTCTTTTTTGTATAGGAGTTTTCTGTTAGTTTATAATGTTAATCTGTTTTGTCTCAGCTAGTCAGATAATTAGGTTTCTTAGCTAGCTAGTTTTTGTTTGTTAATGTTCTTAATTTATGTTGTACTGTATGTAGTACCTTGGTCCTGGAGAAACATTGTTTCGCTTCACTGTGTACTGAACTGTATATGGACTTTATAAATACATTCCTTAACTGATAATGCAGTTAAAATAAACTGAACTGAACTAAATCTGAAAGTCTACACATCAATCACACCTTAACTGCTTTATTTTAACTGCACTGTTATGGTATATAGAATCAAAAACACAAAAATATTATTGTCCAAATACTTATAAACCAGTCTGTATTACATCAAATATAAAGATATATTAATGGGAAGATATGTTAACTGTAAGTGTACCAAAAATTGAGTGGTGTTACCTCTCACCCATTAATTGCCTCATACCACAACTCCCAATTTAATTCATGGTCCAATAGCCCACAACTGGTAGTGACCAATCTTTAACTGCATGCATTACATGGCTGTACACAGCTCTTACCCACGGTGCCCATGACCCCTTCTATGTCTTTCCCTTTTTTGCTCTCCTGCAGGTCTCCTTTTCTCCCTCCACTAATTAGCCTGCCATCTGTCCCCCTACCTTCTTCACAACCCTCATTTCTCCTCTCAGTAGGACTGAGATGAGTGTTCTTTTTTTTTCTGTGTGTGTGTAGCAGAGAGAATAAAATTGGAGTTTCTCATTACGCCTGATCTAGTTTGTAATCTGTTTTGGTGTGTATGGAATTATAGTCTCAAGTTAAATATTGACATTAAAAATATTAAAATCAAAACCTTTCCTCCATCAAATTCCACTGTCTTGTTAGCTGCATGTGTAAATAAAATAAATGCACAAAAAAAGGCTACCTGAAATGCAGTCAAGTATGATTATTGTTTAACAACAGTGTGACAGACCTTACACGAATAGTTCCACTGGCCATCATCATGTGACATTTAACTTGGATCTATGACACATTTTACAACATTAGGCACATATAACAACAATCCATAACAACAATATGGCAGGGCTAATAATCTGCCCATGACTTACCTCCCATAAATGTACATATGTTGATTTGATTCAATGTAATTGATTTACCATGTTGTTCTAAATGAAGACAAGAGATAGACAAAACACACAGCGAGTATGTTGGCATGTATTGGTTATTCATCCTTTTCTGTGTGTCTACCTAAGTGCATAATCCAATATATAACAACAATATATAACAATACTTTCCTTATATAAAACGCATCTCATGACCATCAATATCCTTAATAAAAGACAAAATCAGCCTCAAAGCGTGTTTCCTGTAAAAATGTAATTCCAAAGTTCAAAAGATGACGTTGTACATTTTTAAAAACACGCTTAAGAGTATGCCATTAAATTCCATGCCAACAAAGTCGTGGGCAAATCTAGTTTAGAATAAATTATAGTTTACTTCATTTGCTCATTTGACTAACACTAATACAAATAGCTGAGCTGTTGAGCAATATTAAGCAACTGACCTCATGATCTATAAAGCCTCATGATCTTCATAATCTTAAAGCCTTAAAGGTGTATTCAGGCTCATTATGAAAGACTATGCTATAATCTCCCTACACCAGTCAATTCAATAGGCAGGAGACAAAACTGAAGCAGTAAAGCTGCCTAATAGATCATTCACATACTAAATGTGATCAGTTGCATTAAATTCAGTTATCTGGTCGTGTATGTCTGTATTTCCATCTCTAGCTCATTATGAGTTTTTTTTATTATTTTATTATTATTATTATTATTATTATTATTATTATTATTATTATTATTATTATTTGGTATCTTTTTGTGTTGGCAGAAAAATCCATGAAAGAAAGAAAATGACTGAAAAGTAATTCTTAAATTTACAATGAGTGCAACAATAAAGAAGATTCACATCTACTACTGGTGTCCATTCTTCTTTGAAAGAATGAATCTGTCATGATTGTGATAAACCCCAAGAATTGAAGGATGATACAATATAGTCCTCAACTGTCCCCAAGCTCATCCAAGCACTCACCCACAACTACTACATTCAACACCAGGAACTCCTCTAGCTCCAATTGACAGCCTGTCTTTAGCCACTACTATTGGACAAAGCTCTGCTCACTTCCCAGCAGTTCTCTGAACATGCATCACAGACTGGGATATCCCTCAATGAAGAAGGAGGATTCCAGTGGGTGGGCCAAACTCCTGAGCAACAACACTATTGCTTCTGCTTGTTGACATACAGTGAGCATGACACACATTAACATTTGCCCAGCAGGTCTGCAAAGCCTACCACAGAGTTTTTGGCAGAGGAACACCAAGGAGATCATTGAACTGGTGGATCTGGAGTAGCTCATTGTGTGCCTTCTATGGGAGATGGCAGCAAGGGGGTCCAGTGTCACCAACTGGCATCATGACAGAGGCGACATGACTGGCTAAGAATTTGGCAACATATCAGGAAAAAAGTGGTACCCCTTCTTCTCTCTTCTCTTTCACATCTTTCCCTGTCTGCTCTTTCCCTTTTCCTTGTCCCTACCCCATGGTAACAGGGGTAATTTTTCCCAAAGCCAGCTTCATGAAAAGTTGACTCTTTACCTTTATTATCTTTTTCTCTTGTAAAGTTTTCATGATTGCCATCACAGCGAGAAAGCATGTCCACAGAAGAGCAGCAACACTGATCAATATATGTGCCAAAAGCCTTCCCCATCTGAGTTGGGATGTCAGTCAACCAAATCCTTATACAATGTTATCAGTTGTTAATATCTGGCATTACAGCCTTTCATGTTTGATGTAGTCCACAGGCCAGGTACGCAGATGGTTGTGGCAGATTTCCTTTCCTACCAGGCTAGCAGGCCTGAGTTGGGCAGTGGGGATATGGTTGAGTGGCAACTGAGGACAGAGAAAGAAGCAGCTGAAGCCAACAGATAACAATTAATACTTTCCATTTGTGGCTTATTTTAAAGTTTGTTTATTGTTGTCTTTTTTGTTGGCAGAAAAAGCACCAATAGAGGGAGGTTGACCAACTGAATCCCACAAGTGTGTGTGTCACTTTTAACTCTAGATTAACTCTAGACAAAACTGTTCGTGTTATTTTATCTTTGCTCATTATCGCAGATTTTATAAAATGTATATATGAATAAAAATAGTTATATGTTATCTTTTACAATTCAAATCTTTTTTCAATTATTTGGGCAAAAGGAGCATAAATATCCAAACATTCACCAAGGTTTTTATAAAAGTAAAAAGTAAGAGCAAAGTCATTGAGTGATTACACTAATTATTTAGAGCAAGGCCCCTTAACCCTGTCAGCTCTACTGGCGATATATCATGGCTGACCCAGCACTCTGACCCCAGTTACACTGGGACATGCAAAGAAAGAATTTCACTGTGCTGTAATGTGTGACAAATAAAGGCTTGGATTGATGTCCAGTGCTTCCTGTAAGTATACATTTGAATGGAAAGCACTGTGAAGTCAGCACCAAGGACAGCAACCTCAGCTCAGACTAAATAACTAAATAATGACTCAAGGCATCTGCCATAAAAACCAACCCACACATAGACAGGGGAACGACACCCATTTGGCATTCGTGCAAGTTATTATTCAAGGCACTGTACAGTTCATCAAGTTCCATGAACAGATCATTATGTACAGGGTTACTTAATTAGTGAACAAACTATAAATAAGCATGAACAAAGTGGATTTTAAAAAGGATTCTGCAGTAGCTTCCATGCAGGTACGTCATCCAGTCATTCTGAGACAGAGCCTACAGTAAAATTGGTTCTGCACAGCTTTTTTTTATATTAGCAAATATCATTTCAGCCCCCTGACTGATGTTCACGTAGGATTGCTAAAGTCCACCACAGTATCTGAGGCCTCAAATTATTCAGGTCTGTATTGGCTGCTGGGCTGGTGATCATCTGTAGAGATATGCTACGCTTTGTGAATTACACAGTCATGAGCAACAACAGTGGCCCTTTTGTGGCTGGTGACCCCCTTCATTTGAGTTTTGAGTTTTTAATGGTTTACATGTAATCTTTGTCCAACACAAAGATTTGTCCAATACAAACATCAGATTGCTATTCAATACTATCTAAGCAATGAGATCTAGAAAACTGATGTAGAAAACTGATCATTTGTTCATCAGAGTCTTAATGTCAAATACATATTTTTGTTGTTGGTGTTGTTAATGGTGGTGGTGGTGGTGGTGGTGGTGGTGGTTTGATTTTTGTTGCATTTGATTGTGTAATTATGTTATATAATTAATTAATTATATAATTAATTGGCTTAATAACTTATAGGCTTTTGGATTCCTGAAATGCCTCAGTTTCATTTATTCTAGGGTGTATGTAATGGCTGTTTCATTTCTTATGGCCAACGCTCATCTAATCACCTACTCTTTGGCTTTTGTGTGTGTGTGTGTGTGTGTGTGTGTGTGTGTGTGTGTGTGTGTGTGTGTGTGTGTGTGTGTGTGTGTGTGTGTGGGTGTGTGTGGGTGTGTGTGGCTTTGTGTGTGCCCTGAGATGGACTGCCACTCGGGGCACAAGGGAGGGTACACACTGGACGAGGTGGTAGTCCATCAGAGGGCACACACGCACACGCACTCAATCACACACTATGGGGAATTTGGAAATCTAATTAGCCTACTCTTAATGTCTGGACTGTGGAAGGAAACCAGAGCACCCAGAGAACACCCACTAATCACTGGGAGAACATGTGGACTCCATGCACACAACCTCAGGTGGGACTCGAACTCCAACCAATGAAGTGCAAGGCCACAGTGCTAACTACTCCTCCTCCATGCTACTGTGTTTGGTAAACCAAGTAAAAAAAAAATACAGACTTTACAGATATACAGATTGATTGTTATTTTTATTCAATTAAACTGAAAAGCATTTTCATCAGAAAGCAGTGCATGTACTGTACACATTGGTATAATGATGTAATGAATAGTTGTAATCAGATTTTGAGACTTCAGGATCTAATGTTGAGACTAGGTCCAATTTCGCCAGGGTTAGGGATAGATAAGCATAAAATCTTTCGTTCTGTAAAAAATTTACAAGTGTAAACATTTGCAGCTTCATTCCATTTTCTCAAACATTTGTGCTGAGTTATATTCAATAATCCATGTTCCCAAGCCTAGTTGACCTTCACTCTTCACTCTTGACATTGTCTTAACAACCTGTTTTTTATACAGGTTTGCGTTTAACAAGAGCTACCGCAACTGACCAAGTATATGCAGGACACAATATTTTTTCAATAGAGTATTCAATATAATTGCTAATGAGATGAATTAGATCTTTTTGAGTAGTGAAAGCTTTCCCAAAGACTGTGATTGGGAGGAACCAGTTTAGATTTAGCCTGTAGCTGGACACGATTTATTGCAAAGCTCTACAAAGTCTGTTGCTTGCCTCTCACCATAAATATTACTAAAGAGATTTGCATCACACAGTGTCTTCTTGGCAGTGTCAGTGCCCTTAGGATCTGTTGGTGGAGAATTGTTAGGATAGATTTGTATCTAGTCTTTTCTTCCACAGCTACGAGATTATGATTCATTCCTATTATTCTCCACAAATAAGTGTGCCGAAGTCTGACAGACATGAAGTGTCCTCCTCAGTCTCCTAAGGCATTGGAAGGCTGGTCATGTCCACCAGTGGGACAAAGCTGAGCCACATATTTGAGACACAACATATGTTAGTCGCCTCTGCAAGGGCTGCCATGCCTCGCAGGGGGAACATCACTATCGTATTATGACACTGAAAATAAAAGAGCCAGGCTTGTGCCCCAAGATGTCTTGCACAGGCCAGAAATAATATCAAGGATGCAGACATATTCGGCTGGTGACAGTTGGACCAGGGACTTCAGAAACAATATGTCTGAGTTTCAACTTTAGATTGAATAGCCTGTGTGTAATTACAGGGGGTTTGTCTAGAACAAATATTTCCTTTGTCCTCTTCTATAAACCAGTTGTCATTTCCAGTTTGCGAATAAATGAAAAGAAAAATATGAAAAACATATAAATAGAGCAGTAAGAACAAGGATGATGAGAGGTTGGCTGATAGGATAGGAAGAAGCCTGCAGCAATGTCGGGGCTGGATGTAGCTACAGATTGCCACTGCTCCCTATTTTCAGTGTTCATATTCATATTCAAGTATAGAAAGGAGCACACAGAGTCCCATAATACAGTTACATTGTTGTTATAGGAAAGGAAAAACAACATGCCAAAAAGATGAGACATAAAGATTTTTTTTCTTTAAAAAAAAAAAAAAAAAAGAAAGACTTTAGCTTCACTTAAACTTTAGAATCAAATTAGGATTTTTATTAGTTTGATTGGCAAAGTGCGTGATGTATATGAGACCGGACATTGGAAAAATAAAGTGCAAAACATACTAATACGCATATAAACATTTCATTTTTTTTATAGTTTATTGGGTATTCGTTATTTTTGGCAGTACACTAATCTTGGTTTTATCCTTATGGCTACTTAATTTAGCCAAAGCTAATCTGAGATCGTTTGTTCACAGACTTCAGAGGAGCATTGACAATCTGACATCAGATTCTAATGACAAGTAAAGTAAGATATATGATTTAAGAAAGCTGGATGAGAAGAAAAAGGAAATGGTCATGTGTAAATGAAGAGGTAATGTCAGTTATTAAGAACAAAAAGACAGTAAAAAGACAGTAGTGTGTGTGTGTGTGTGTGTGTGTGTGTGTGTGTGTGTGTGTGTGTGTGTGTGTGTGTGTGTGTGTGTGTGTGTCTGTGTGCGCGTGCGTGCGTGCGTGCGTGCGTGCGTGTGTGTGTGTGTGTTTGAGGGTGTGAGGGTGTGAGGGCGTGAGGATGTGTGAGACTACATCCTCTGCTGCATTAGGCTGAGTCAGGCCAGGGTCAATCCTTGCTTGCCAAACAGGGAGTGAGATCTGATTGTTCATGACAGACGTTTGACAAGTAATTGTTCTAATCATGTTGGGAAAAGGGGATAAGGGGGTTGGGTGGAGTAGTGAGGCTTCACTGATCCTACTGCCTTTTGAAAGTGACATTCCCTTCTCTTCATCTTCTGTGTTACTCCTTTCTTGCCTCTATCTCCCATGCAGATCTGCTGCTTATTAGAGTTAGAACAGCCAGCGTCACAAATGTGGGTGCAAATCTGAATGTGGACCAAGCACCATGCGTAGTTGGTGGGAAAAAAATCAGGCCTGGATAACGAGACAGACAGACAGTTAGAATGTGGCTCTGGTAGTGAAAGATGGGGCGATAAAAAGGTGAATCAGTGTGTGACCTCTCCTTTAGTCCTAATAAGAAGAAAATCAGAAAGGGCCAGTGACCATTAGTGCATGCATGGACTGTTCTCTGAGTGTGCCAGAATAAACAGGTGTGTGTGTGTGTGTGTGTGTGTGTGTGTGTGTGTGTGTGTGTGTGTGTGTGTGTGTGTGTGTGTGTGTGTGTGTGTGTGTGTGTGTGTGTGTGTGTGTGTGT
>JAAGKR010000903.1:53648-154781 GCA_011419295.1 Clarias macrocephalus
GGGGGGGGGGGTATAGGTATATTACACTGTCAGCTCTACTCATAGGTAGTGCAGTGTTGAGCCACTGTAATGATATGAGTGTTGTCAGCAGAGGCAGCCTGAGCTGGCTAGACAGGGGAAAAAGGAGAAATTGTTACCAGGATTGAAGCACCGATCAGACAGCTTTGACAAGAATAAAGTCGGGCTGAGGAGAGCCACTCCTGGCCTAGTGTTTCTCGATATAGAGGTGGGCAAAGAGATGTGTGTGTGTGTGTGTGTGTGTGTGTGTGTGTGTGTGTGTGTGTGTGTGTGTGTGTGTGTGTGTGTGTGTGTGTGTGTGTGAGAGAGAGAGAGAGAGAGAGAGAGAGAGAGAGAGAGAGAGAGAGAGATTATTATAACACAATTGTGTGTTCTGTTATTAAAATGTACAAAACAGTTTAACCCACCAGTGTCATGGGTATATACTGAATTAAACTGTCATGTCTAGCAAAGGTTCACATACGCAGGCATTGTATTCGGAGATTCCATTTTAGGGCCCTAAACTTTTTCAGAAATTGAAATAAATAAATAAAGTTTATAATCCATATGCATAAAAAGAATAGTCAAGGGTTAATCTTGCTGAACATTAACTATGTGTCATCATGAACCAGGTTAAGAAGCTTAACCACTAATCTATCACTGCACAAACTAAATAGATAATTGCTGTATATTTTGATACTCTCTTAGACAACACTAGATCACCCAGGGCTTGCTTTTCAGGGGTCTTTTCTAGGAATTGAGTGTACTTGCTTAGTTCCAATGGAGCAACATTTTGATATTTTTATAAATGTGTGTGTTGGAATTGTTGATGTCCTGTCTGACTAGAACGCTGTCACGGCATGGCACCCATCACAGCATGATTACATCATCAATGGGAGTGCGTCCCCATATGATAAGCATCAGTAGTTCCCTTTTTAAAGTGGATAATGCAAATAGGAAATTAACAGATGGACTACTCAAATGCATATGACTGTTTTTAAAGCCCTAATTCAATAAGTGTCTTTGGCCCTTAGGGCATGTTTGTGTGTGCGTGTGTATGTGTGTGTATGTGTGTGTGTGTGTGTGTGTGTGTGTGTGTGTGTGTGTGTGTGTGTGTGTGTGTGTGTGTGTGTGTGCGCGTGTGTGTGTGCGCGTGTGTGTGTGTGTGTGAGAGAGAGAGAGAGAGAGAGAGAGAGAGAGAGAATAATTATCACAAACAAACAAAAAGGATTATATTATTTATATTTCCATAACATATTAAAGTAAAATTCACCAGAAACATTTATGTAATTTTATGTTAAGTTTCTCTAATATACATCACCCAACTACACTTGTTATACTTGTGAGAGCATATGAAATCGAAAAGTGTCTAAATGCACCAAGTCTGCTGTATCATTCATAAAAAATAATCAGTATACTTGATTTTTCTTAATAATGTCCATTTTTCCTGGTTTTATCTCTCGCTGTCTCTCTGCTCATGTGTTAACTATATTTCTTGTCTGGAATTCTTATTATCTGCACACTCTGAGGCTGCTTTACATTATTGAGTTAAGCGGCTCAGCCTATAGCCAGAACTGCAGTGGGCTCTGTTTCATGCCTGTAGCAGAGGAACAGATACTCTCGGGTCCAGCCGGAGCAAAACCCCCTCTTGCATTCCTCAGATGTTTTCCTGAGATATTCCATCCCCTGTATATTCAAGCACTGTGGCACCAAATCCCCTTAAACAATGAGATTTTCCAGCCTCCTACACAACAGTACTTCCTCTCCTAATTTTTCTCAGGTGGTATTTTGACACCGCAAGTGAAGATTCTGTTTTTGTCATTTATTCTTTAAGCCCTCAAGTTAGTATAGTTATTCCTACTTGGAAATTGCTAGGAAATGTTAACCCCCCCCCCCCCCCCCGATCATAACTATGTACTGTATAACTGGTGTTTGTAAATATTTGTATTCTTTTCTTTTATTATTTTAAGATCATATTGTGTATAACATTTTTAATAACATTTTTGGGTAGCAAAAAAAAAAAAAAAACATGATATCAAAGATCTCCTACACCTGGGCACCTGGGCCTGATTGATGCATTCAGTACACACACAACCTATACACATTCATATGAACAACCTCTGTTAAAGAAAATCTCTAGATTTGTGAACCTAGGTTCAGATATCTGTCTGCCAAACACAATAAAGAAAACAGAGATGTAGATGTGTAATGTGGATGTAGAGTAAAAGAGAAAGAGACGTTGACTTTGATAGAGCCAAATGAATGGGCTGCTGTTAGTTCTGGGTCATTAACCCATTAAATTAGTGTGTCACTGACACAGAAAAGGGGGAGGTGACAGGATGGCTCCTTGGCCCCTTTGCAGTCCAGACCATCCGTGCTGAAGCTATTTCACCCAACATGAGACTAATACACGTGTTAAAGTTCAGTCATAATCTTTAGACTACAAGGATCCTCTATCAACAATGGATTTATGCTCTTTAAAAAACAGCATAAGAATTAAAGAAAACATTATAAAAGAACTAAAATGTTTTGATTGCATAGTGATTATTCAGTCTCATCTTGTTTTAAAACACTGACATAATACGCTGCATAACTGTGGCTACTTACTGGAGATCAGATTTCCTTGAAGTTCTTCTACTTCTTTTCTATCATTTATTGTAATTTTTGCCATATATTGCACCTGAATTCTGTTCAACTGTTTGAATATAACATGAATGTAACGCAATTGAGTTACAACACAGCAGAACTATATCATCCTCACTCTATTCTCCTCCTCCGCTAATGGTGTAACCAAGCCGTTTTAATATTCACTAGTTTTCACCAGCCCACCTTGAGTGCCAAAATCCACAACACAATTACAGATGTGTTAAACTTGTCGTACATCTGGTCTGGGGAAAGTGATTCCATCCTATTTCTTTGTAATCACTGAAACAAAGCCTGTTGGCGGCAGTAGGAAATGTAATTAGCTGCTTCTAGCTGGCTTTGGGGGCAGTAACAGAGCCCGGTTAATGTTGTCATAGTGATGTTTGTGGAAAGGTATTGGCTGTCTGTGGCCAGCAAGGCCCAGGTTTATTCCCTCTTAATGGGCTTTGGGCTGAGCTCCCAGCGGAGAGTTTGGTTGACAATCTGACAAAGTTATCTGAAGATAAGTAGGTTGGGGAGAGAGAGAGAGAGAGAGAGAGAGAGAGAGAGAGAGAGAGAGAGAGAGAGAGCAAACCAATACAGTCATATACTGTAGTACCACACTCCTTACCTGATCCCTTTGTAAACTTTGTCTGAGCATTAGCACGTATTGCAAGGTTCTCAATCTGTTATCAATGCAATGATTAGGTCTCAATCACTAGGACTTGAAACCCGAAGAGACTAGGTTTTACAAAGGAGTGTGTCATTGTAATTATTACCAAAATATGGGTGAGATTTTAGTCATGTCTGAATCAATCACACCTTCTTTCTTTATTTAGTTCAATGACCTGACGGTAAAGATTTTGTCATATCATTTTCAATACTCAAGAAAGATCTAAAGTCCTACAACCTTACAGCTACAGTATGGAGGTCTTTTCAGTGTAAAGGTAGCATCAGCTGATCAGCATAATAAGTTAAATGGAAGACCTCATCATCATAAAAACAGCTGAGAAGAACTGACAAAAAAAAGTGTGTATGTATACACATGAACTGACTTATACATATGCACATACACACACACACACACACACACACACACACACACACACACACACACACACACACACACATACACACACATACAGAGTTTCAGGCCAGCTGGTCCTAAGCACATCTGTGAGCATGTGGGTGTGTTTGTGTGAGAGGTGCAGAAATTGATTCAGCTCCATGAAACAAAGAGTGTGTGTTAATGGTCCCCAGTTCTGACTGGAACATATAGTGGAGTGATTATTCATTACATGCCCATTTCATGGTGCTCATCATTCCGCAGGCTAGTTTTTCAGACCGGCAGTGTTAGAATCGCCTGAGGAAACAGTGGGGAAGCTCAAGACTCTCCTGCAGTTGAGCCAATTCATTGACACTTAGCCTGGTGTCAGGAATAATATGTTTAGAGAAGGTCCCTCAAAAATGCTGATGGAAATAAATGTGTTAATGTATATGTAGTTTATTAAGAAATCACTAATTACACTATACTGCGTAAGTGTCTCTCTCTGGCCATCCTAATAGGATCAACAATAAAACATTGCTAGAGTAGCCAATTCCATTCAGCCAGTCATGTGCCACTAGTACAGATGTTGAAACATATAATGATTTATATATCTAGCTAGCTAGCTACGTATACGTATTTGTCAATGCTGCATTAAAATACAAGTCTGGCTCTTTGGAAGCAAAATATGAAGAAATGAGGGGAGGCTCAAGACTTTTGCACAGTACTGTATATATACATACACACACAGTGGTGGTTAAAAGTATTGGGACATTTAAAAAATTTGAAAACAATGGCAACATATGACTAAATAATGACTACCTCTCCACTCTTAACCCCAGACTCTGAAAAAAAAAGAGGACTTTGGACCACTGCGCAATGGTCCAGTTCTTTTTCTCCTGGATAAGACACTTATGATGTTTTCTCTGGTTGTCTCTGTTCCTTGACACTAGGAATGCAACAGTTGTTGCCCATTTCCTGAATATGACTGTGTGTGGTGGTTCTTAATGCACTGACTCCAACCTCACTCCACTCCATGTGAAGCTTTTCCAAGTTCTTGAATTGGCTTTGCTTGATAATTTTCTTAAGGCTACACTCATCCCTGTTGCTTGCATACCTTTTCCTACAACACTTTTCCCTACCAGTCAACTACTGATGAATATGCTTTTTCATTAATATGCTGTTGATGATTGTCTTCTGGACAACTGTCAAGTCAGGAGTCTTATGCATGTACTGAACTAGACTGTGAGACAGTCAGTATTAATAGTAATTTACTGAAAATTAATATTCTAATATTTGATTTTGATATGATTTGATTAATATTATGATTTTTTTATTTGCATGAGCCAAAATAATCAAAATTAGTCCAAAAAAGGGTTTGAATTGTTTTACATAACATGTAATGAACCTAGAATATACAAGAATTTCACTCACTCAGCGTCTATACTGCTTTATCCTCTATACTGGGTCACGGGTGCCTGGAGTCCACCCCAGGAGACATAGGGCATGAGGCGGGGTACACCCTGGACGAGGTGCCAGTCCATCACAGAGCACTATATGGGATTTTCACTTTTTTACTCATATTGATTGGAGGGAAAAATATCTTTTTTTATTATTTTAATATTTCAAGATATATGTATTTATAGCAGTTAGTTTCAAGCAAATAATTTGATTATTTGATAATTTGATTGGGCAAGATGTATTTCATTAGTCTTAATATACAGACAACATTGGAATGTTTAACTATATGTATCTTACTGCATCGCAGGTATATTAATAATCGTTAATGGTTGGTCAACAGCTGCATTGGCAATATGCCCATTGTTTGTGTTGCCTAGAAACAGTTAAGTCCCAGTCAGAACAATGGTATAAAAGCACTATAACACTCAGTGTTGTACTGTTGTACTGAATATCATCACGACTGATATCTTTGGTACTTTACATGCTGACAACTCCACCCAGCAGTACTTGCTTAAGATTCTTAATTACACTGTAGATGTTTTTAACCCGAAGTGTCCAAAAAGTCTTCTCATGAAAGAAATATCTACAACTGTAATATCTTCAGCAGGATAATATCTTCAGCCTGCGGCCTCGTGCCTATGACCGCATCACAGCCATGCTAATATTTAGTACAACAGCACTCTATTTTTTTTTTCATATTTCTTAAATGTATACATCTTGTGCATGTGTGTGTGTGTGTGTGTGTGTGTGTGTGTGTGTGTGTGTGTGTGTGTGTGTGTGTGTGTGTGTGTGTGTGTCAGCTGTCATATATATATATATATATATGTCATGCTGGTCAAACATGTTTTAGATGACGATATCTGCATCAGACTGACAAAAGTGTATTTGTGTTACTAGAGCATTACTGAGTGCACAGTTCAGAGATTTTAAAATCTATTCAAGCTCAATGGCAATTACATTTGCATTAATCACAGTATTAAAGATTGCAGCCAAGGTCATTAACCTGATCTATTTTCTGAAGATGCTCCCTGGGTAGCATGTTGCCAGCCCCAAAGCCTGGAGTCCATTATGGATCAGTACATCATCAGCTGCTCTCCTAATCTGAAAGAGCATAAAGTGCTATTTTTGAATTATTTTTCCATTATATTTTCGTTTGGTCAGAGGCAAATGTTGATAGGCATTTCCCTGATCCTTTTGTGACTTGTTTCTCTCATTAATTCCTGATTTAAAGAGAGGTTGTAGGGCCACACAACAGCTTGGCTTTGCATGTTGGAGTTTTTCTGCATGTTAAAAGAAGGAATAAAAGTAAAGTAGAAAACAAATAGCTTTCTCAGTTGTCGGTCCATAAAGAGAGTTGTGTGACAAACCTGGTTCGGTAGATCCACAGTGCCCCCTAATGGTAACAGAGGCGGTGGTTTAACTATTGCTCAAGTAAGACTAGCAAAAAGGCGTGTGTGTGTGTGTGTGTGTGTGTGTGTATTTACTGTGTTCATAATTAGCCTACCAGATATAGCAAAAGCCTGACTATAATTCCTAGAATTTGTCAAAGTCGCAGACAACCTGCATGGCCAATGGGCAAAAACATTGAACTTTTCACAATATATAATCATCATCATCCTTGCTGCAGTTATTTCTTTCACAAAATGTCTTTTTGGACATTGCAGGCTAAAATTTTTGTTTATTTAAGAATCTTAAGCAAGTGCTGAGAGTTGGTTAGTTCATCCTGTGACCTTCATGGCCATTACCTTCTGCTGATGAGCAGTGAGAATAAACATATCTGTTTATTGTGGGACTATGTACTCCTTCCATTTTTTTTTTTTTTTACTGTTTCTTTAGGGATTGGCCTACAGGCTGTGTGACAGCATTCTATTACTTAAGAATAAATAAATGAATTAATAACAATAATAATAACAACAACAACAACAACAACAACAACAATAATAATAATAATAATAATAATAATAATAATAATAATAATAATAAGTAATATTATTATTATTATACTTTTGTAAAAAATATTTTTAAGTTGGCATTCATAATATATACTACAGTGCACAATACATTAAAAGATAAAAATTATGTGAGAATAAAATACAAAAAAAGAACACCTGAGGTAAAAATAAAAAAAAAATTTAAGTGTGTTAAATCCACTGCAACTAAAATAAATTAGGGCACATATGGCTGTGTAACTATTGTAATGCCTAACATTTTAAAAATAAGAACAAATCCTTATGTTGCACCACAGGATAGTACGTTTGGCATTAAGACATAGGTACTTAATGCATGACCTACTAATATTTAACCAGTTTAACTTTTCTGACATTTACAATTTTAAAACAACTTAGAACAGGGCACATGTGGCCAATTTAAGTGAACACAAGTATCCACTCCCACAGGCTATGGATTATGTCTTGGAGTGGGGCTATATGTCCTGCAGTGTCAAAGTAACATAAAGGCTATTGAGCAAACAAGTATGTTTTACATTCACTGTCTATATAAATAAAAACACCTATACACATCCTCATCTATTTGGGTATTTAATCATTCAATCAGCCATAGCTGCAGCACATTGCCATGTTGAATAACACATATTGTATACTACTGCACTGTATATACATAAAAGAGTAGGTCTATATACAGTAGATGTTTCTATTAAAGTGAGTGTATTTTATTTAGTCAATTTTACAGCAATCTAATAATTTTGTGTAAAAACAAATGACCGTTTGCTAGTTCATAAAATGATTTATCTCCATCCACTCTTTCGACTTTTCTTTCTAATGTTATACATACAGGAACACGAGTTTGAAGAGACACTCCTATCCATCAGTCACTGCTCGGGATGTCATCTCTATCTGGTCAACGTAGAATTGCTAATCTATTTAATTGGCAGCTGACATGCCATTTTAAGGTAACCATCAAATGACTCCTTCATTGACATACACACATGAGAAATAGGGAGAAAGACAGACAGAGAGAGAGAGAGAGAGAGAGAGAGAGAGAGAGAGAGAGAGAGAGAGCATGACATGTGCAGAATCTAGTAATATATGTGCCATATTTGCAACTGTGACAGACAGAAAATAACCAACTTTCTCCTTGCACTATAGAAGAACTGAGGATATATTTTAATAAATAAATAAATAATAATAACAATAATAATAACAATAACAATTTGAACATGTCCTCCAAATCCAACTATATGTGTCCTCATGTCCTCCTGATCCAACTATACATCCTTATTCTTATGTCATTTAAGCAACCATTTTATTATATATTACAAATAAGGAAAGCAGTAGTCACTTCTTTAAGAAACAAATAAAATGCATGTTAGTGTACTGAGCCCATGGGTCAAGCATAAATCTAGTTATGAAATTAATTATGTTGGTTTTACTATACGTTTTTATGTGGTGTGACAGTTTAAGTGTATTTTTTTAGTTGATTGGTTATGCAATTAATGATTGATATTTGGGAGTTAATATACACTAGTTTTTATTTAATATTCTCATTATTATTGATTAGAAAGAAAACATGACAGTGAAAATTTCATAAGTTCATATGGTGGTATTTAAAAACATGAAATTAAACCATTTAATGTTATTTAGATTATGAGTAACACCAGTGACAAAACAACAGCACATGACTTCTTACATTAAATGTATAAAATAATGAATATGCATTACGCTATTTTAGAATATTACACTTTTTATGAATTCATAAAAATTAAAAGTAAGTCATGGCTATTAAAGAAATTCTAGGTTTGCATTTCAGGAGCTTTTAATCACTCAAATTCCACATTTTCTGTAGAACAACCCAGCTGCGTTACACTGACTCACACCGGATCAGATGACGGCTTTTTGCGACACTCGACTGTCAGCCCTGCTTGGGGGCGTGTCCTGATTTGCACCAATCAGGGAGTGCGTACTGCTTTCCTCGTGCGGCAAGATGGCGCTGAGAGAGCTGTCCTCGCTGGAGAAATTTTTGGGATTGAATAAGTTAAATAAATACAGCACACAAGGAGAAAGAAAGGTGATTTCACACACTCTTGCCCGTTATTTTTTGTTCTAGGAAGTACTGAATGTGTGTTATTTGCACTGACGCTTATAATTGTTACCATGGGGCTAAGCAAAATCTCAACGTAACAGATTGACAACAATTAGCTAAGCTAGCTGATTCAGCATTGTAATACAGGAAATGTCGTTTTAACAGTTATGGCTTTGCTTTTTAATAAACGAATATAACTGATAAACATATATAATGCTTCCTGATAACCCGGTAAGAATAAACGTGTTAACTGGAAACAGGATACAACACGTGCTTATGAAAGGAGAAGCACGGCGTGATGAATTTTATTACTAGAAGCTGGTCAGGGTGTCCGTGAGTCTCCGTATACTGATACATGAATCATACAATAATATATATATATTTAAATAATTTCTTAAGAATTTCTTTATAAGTACACTCGCCTCCTCCATTCTTGATGAACTGTAGTTCTGATATTAAATGCACTTCGAATTAGTTCCCTTACATTTTCTTTGTGCTGTAATTTTTATACTTCCACGTGTTTAAGTCATCTCTACTAATGATATTTTTCCCTGCCACATTACTACTACAAAGTTGACAGTTCAGCATTTTTTTTTCATTTGGCCTCACCACCACATTTTGTACATCACCACATTTAAAATGAAATGGGCAAGATGTGATTCCAGTCTTTTCAGCCTTAATTCAAGGATTTGACAAAATTGTGGCATCAGCTATTCATGATTTACAGCCATTTTCATACACACACATCCCACTTTTATGGAGTTATAAATAATTGGACAAGCTAAGATAATAACAAACATAATGGTTGCCTTTAATACTTGGATGAAAATCCTTTGCAGTCAACCACCGCAGTCCACGAACCACATCCTGGCCATTAATTTTTTTTTGTATTAGTCAAGGAGTAATTGGCTCATGGCTATAATTCTTGAATGGTTACTACCACACTTTTCAAATGTCTTAAATTAAAGCTGAAAGTCTTGACTTCAGTCACATCAGGAGTGTTTCATTTCAATGTGGCGGTGTACAGAGGTTAATTGCCAAAAAAGATATTGTTTCAAAATGTATGTCCTGTGTCTGCAGGACCAGTGAAAACTGTGGACAAACCTTCAGTGTTTTTTATTTTGTTGTTTTCAATCAATACTAAAGACATTGAAATTATGACAGGACATATATGGAATGATGTATTAAACAAAAAATGTGTTAGATAGTTCAGAATGTTTTATACTTCTGTTTCTTCAGAGTAGCCACCGTTTGTTTTGATGACTGCTTTGCACACTCTTGACATTCTCTTAGTCGGCCTCATAAATTTGTCTCCTGGAATGGTTTTTGAACGATTTTTAAGGAGTTCCCAGAAGTGTTGGCCCAAGCAAGTCTATTCTGCTTCTGGTTAGTGTTTTGCCAACATAATGATTTCTTTGCCACAATCCGACCCTGGAGGTCTGGCTTGCGCTGTACCATCTGAACAGTGAATGTTGAAATATGTCTTCTGCTTGAACTCTAAAAAGTATTTATGTGCACTCTAATTTGATGTGCTATAAATTGGTGATTTCTGAGGATGGTCAAACTTATCCTCTTCAGCTGAGGTAGCTCTTGATCTTCCGTTCATGGGACGGTCTTCGTGAGAGCCTGTTTCATCATAGCGTTTGATAGTTTTGTCAGTTGCAAATGGGGATACATTCAAAGTTCTTGAGAATTTTTTGACTGACTGACCTTAATTTCTTAAAGTAATGATGAACTGTCTCTCTCTTTACTTAACTGAGTATTTCTTGCCCATAATCTGAATTTGTACAGTAGTTACAGTAGTACTAATAGGGCTGTTGACTCTGTACCCACCCTTCCTGTGCACAAGCTGTGCCAGTCATGACCTGGCACAGGTAATTTGGGAATGATATCGCCTTTCAGCTTGTATTTATAACTGTGGTCTTCGACCCTGATGTCACTGGAACCACTCACCGAACGCCATGCACGCAGGTAACTGCCAGTGAATAGCATGGCTGAGCACCTTGTGTTCCAGGAGGAACACAAGGAACATTCTCACACAAGGGATGGGCTAGTGTGAGAATGGTTCTTATGTCTCCCTGCGCATTTACTTTGACCCAGCGTGTTGGTGCCGGTGCTAGTTCTTCAGGCCATTTCTAGTGACAAAGCCTCCGGTGGGAGCACAGTGCCACTATCTCACAGCCATTTCAAATGAAGTGAGCTGCTCCGGCTGGGGCCACCTGATTGCAATTTGAGGTACAGTATTTGGATCAAAAGCCCACTTTGGAATTTTGCAGCTTGAGTGCTGAAAAGGCTGCAGCGTGTGAGAATTTCAGTCTTGAGTCAATTATAACTTTCCGCATTCTTGTTGGAGAGAAAAAAATAGGCATGTTGTGCTTCACCTGTGAGCAACGGGATGAGAGTGCCGCTACACTTCTTGCAGGGCCAGCGCTCATGCTCTGCGGTCTTTTCAAAAGTGCAGAATAAGTTTGGTTAACAGGTGCTGCACTTCTCTGTGTGGATTGGGGAGAGGCACCCTTGTAGCTTCTCTGTGCTGATTTTGTGTAAGATTTTCTCAGTAAGATTTCGCTCACCGTCTGCTCCCAGACTCTGTGCAAGTTGCCACTCAATACACACAGTTACACCAGTCTCATTTACACCATAAATACCAGTTACCTATTTCTTTATAATCCTACAGGTGGTATGCTCTAAACTATTCCCACCTTGTCATGCCAGGCGTAAATTATTTGCTAAGTTTATTTAGAAATAATAATTATGGTCAATGACAGAGATGCGTGCTGCTCAGTAAACCTGCAGCTTTTTGTTACATTTAACTTAAAATTTAATTAAAGTTTTGTATTTTAAGTAATTTTGTATTGTGTAAATGCTGCCCTTGGTTTTTAAGTGAGAAAATGTTGCTCATACCAAATATTTAAGTCTTCAATTATTTACAGTAGTCTTCATTAATGCACACAATTGCTTTTAATATGTTTGAGATAAAATGGTGAACATTTTTAGATTAGTTATGTGAACTCCCAAGAAAGCAGAACATGGCATAAAGCAACACATTGGTCAGTGACCTGCTTAATGAATTTATAATTTGTCCACCCATGTTTGAACTGCTGTTTTTTCAAGGAACACCATGCCAATTATAATTTTTTTTCACTATTAGGTCCCTGTTCTCCAGAAAAACAATGGTTCTTCTTTAGTCGGGTTAGCCACCATCAGCTCCCATCTGGTACGTGAGGCTAAAAGAAGAGAACTGCTGGGCGATTCACCTCAGCAGAGAGCTGTCGTCCAGCAATGGTTGGAGTATCGACTGACCCGACTTGATAACTGTACTAAGGATGAAATCAAGATTATTCTCAGGGTAAGTGGCCTTATCATGTTGAAAGGTTTTTTAAACAAAAACTCAGTGGTTGTGTAGTGTCAATAGCCCCAACTGATATTACTTGCTTAATTGCTATGGCCTGCAATAGTTCAAGTCTTTATAACCCATAAAATTAGGGATGCACCGTCTATCAACCAATGCTTGGAAATGTTTTCACCTTGATCTACCAGTATTGGGGAATGGCTGATCAGCCTTGGTTATAAATGGTTCTGTACTGATTGAGTATTAGTGGCGCAATAGAAATGCACTCTGTTCTATCTTCTGGAGATCGTGAATTCAAATCTCATTACATCCACCTGTAGGACAGAGATCTCACGAGGTATTATAGCAGTAATAGCCAGCCATGTGTACCTGTGCTTCATTCCCACTCTCTAATGGTGTGAGGCTGTTTAAGGGTGCTTTCTCACTCGGGTCTGAAGAACACTTGGCCACAGAAATTTTTGTCTGTGACAATGTAATCGTTCTTCGCTCAGAAACCATGATCTTGAGATCTCTTGCAGAGATGTTGTTGGGAAGAATTGATGCGTTCCCAAGCACGGTAGGCAGGACGTGTGTACACACAAGTGACGTAATCACTATTCAACTCCGTTGCAGTCAACAAGCAAATGTGGCTGCGAGGATATCTGTGAAGTAATGCTGAAGTACTGTGTTTGCTTGTAATTTAGGCAGACGAAAACATCCAAAAACAATCGAACACTTTGCATAAAAACTCTATTTACAGAAGCATTGGTGAGTATTTACATGTTCGTGCGTACAGAAGGAGCACTGAGCAATGCCAGGGGGAGCTCAACAAACTGTGGCTCCAGCAGCACACAGTGTGCAGTGCGCTACGGAAGTGACTCAACAGAGGAAAAGACAAATAATAGGATGAGTGTGATCGAGTCAGAAACTCTCTGCCCCACGACACCATCTGCCTCCATCATCCAAACCGGACGGTGTGGACCCTGTCTGGCTGTCCTGGCAATTGGTATCTCGCAAATTAATTAGGCCTAATTAACTAGGTCAGTTAATTATTTAAGTATTGATCATCTTGACAGTATCAAAGCTAAAACGTTGGTATTGTGACAACACTAATGATATGTGACACTTGAATTTAACTACACCCCAATTTTAGCATACTGTCTCAGAGTCTATGTTTGGTCATATTCATCAAATATAGCATGTTTTACATTTGTGCCTATTTTGTTGCTCAAGTTTTTAAAAAAAATTATATCCCTTTTTTAATTGCAAATGTAAGTGAGATCGTAAGACACTTACTGAGATAGTAAGCTTTCAACCTGCCACGTAGGTTTTGTGTTCATACTCTAGTCATATCCTTATGAAGTGCCTGTTGAATCTTGCTTGGCCAGTAGTGGCCATGCTTTTGAGTAATTATTACAAGAATCCACTTACAGTCTGAACTTTGCTTCAACTCCTTTCAATGACCACACCCTCTTGTCCTGGACATACTTTCCAAGTTACCAGCAGTTCCGTGGAAGCACTCAGTTAATTTGGCACCGCTTTATTAGAACTGATTGACATGGTGGCCATATGTTTTTCATAATTATTAAAGTTCACAGGACTATTTTGATTGTAGAATTCACAGGTCATGACATGAACCAAAATGTAAAAACCTGCACTATATTGCCACTATTAGGCTAATCAGAGCTAATCTCACTTGCCTGAGTCCATAGAGTTGTTTTTAATAAAAGCTGCAGCCAAACATGAGGATAAAATTCCAGAAAAAAACACTCCCTTATGCTGACATTTCCATCAGATATAATAGGATATGAAACAAAAGACTTCTCCACACAAGCATAATTTGAGTCATCACAGTTACTGCAATGCACTTGTAAGTAAGTGAATAAGAATAACATAAGTCTGAGGATCTTTTTTAATTTCAATTAACTTTTTTTAAAAAAGTGGCAGAACTTCGCCACTTTTTCTCTAGGTGAGATGAAACACTTGAAAATGTATTTTTTAAAAAGTTGAACATCAAATTATCAATAAAGTGTCATGCAAGAAAACCAATAAAGCTAATGGAGATCATGGGACGGGGTTGCACTGGTATAGTGTTCGGATGGTGTTATTTCAAAAAGTGACTGGCCAAAATCTAATTGGACTCCACAGGAGGGAGGGCATATCACATATTGACTTCAAAGTTCCATCATTTAATACCTGCAGCACCATGTAGCTCTATTTTATTATGCATAAGAACAACATAAAGCAACAACTTTATACTGGCTTAGTTTGTCTTTTTGAAAATTTACTCTCCTCTTTGTTTAGTGATGACACCCACCAGCATTAACATGCAGCTTTGGTTTATTGCTGTTGGGCATAATTATCAGCTGAAATCTGATTTGATCTGCAATATAAAAAACTTTTCTGAAGCAGCAATAAAAAAATAAAATGGGTTTTAAACATCTGGCAATAAATTGTTTTACTGTTTTCTTATTCCTTCACATGATTATACATAGATAATCAGCCACCAGATTTGAAATGAGTACAGATTTTCAAACAAATAAAGTCTCATGGTAAATAATCAAATAATTAGTTGTTGTAGAGTATTCAGTATAGTATATGGTGAAAAGATTTTATAGATTACTCATCTTTGGTTTTACTGCCAGTTTCCATACTGTCCCATCTTTTTTGGAATTGCGGGTTGTACTAGTCAACGGTTTGGACACCTTCTAATTTCTTGGTCTTTTCTGATTTTTATTCCTTTCTATATTGTAAAAATGCTGAAGGCATCCAAAATATGCAATAATATCCTTTGAACAGTGATATTAAGATGTCTACTACTTATGCTCTGTAAATTCTTAAGTAAGGATTAATTTGAGGTGCTGTTAATTGGTAATTTTTTAGGCTTTTAACTTTAAATGAACTTCTCTGCAGCAGAAGTAAGCTTTGGTTTCCTGGGAAGGGCTTCATGAGAGCCAGTTTCATCATGGTGCTTGATGGGTTTTGCAAATGAATTTGACAATACTGCTTACAAGTACTGTTCCAGAACAGCTGACCATGTCTTAAAATAACAACTGTCCGTCATAATTTTGTAGTTTGGGAATCTCTTGTATTGTTCTAGAATGTGCTTATAAAAATAATTTTAAAAAAAAACTTAACTGGTACTGTACATAACAATAGTGTGTTTGTTATATACAGTTTCTCCTTTTACTGAGAAATTGCATGTCCAAAGAATGACTCCATAAAAAGAATTGAAATTTTTGAGCATGTTTAACCTGTTCTCTTAAGGTTAATATGGAATTTAAACCCTGTAAAATATTTAGACTTCAGTAAGTGACTCCGGAGGGTTTAGTTGCTGAGCTGGCACACACAGTTTTACAGAATCCTTTTTAAAAATCTTATATATGAACAGCATGTAATAAGGTTTGACACAAGCACCTAGGAAGGACACACTTTTTTGGTACCAATTGTTGCTGTTAGCACATGGAGTCAGTTTACTTCAGCAAGGTTGGCCTCTCAAGAGTGGAACTGTGGTAATTGACACTTAATACTGTCACTTCAAAAGGTAATGAAGGGCTGGTGGTGGTGTTGCCGAAGGCTGCTCACTGTCTGAGCAAGACAACAGGAGTCAGAGCTAGCTCATCACAACAGTGAAAAGAGAGCAGAGCGAGAGGTCTACAGCCAAGAGCTAACATTGTAAAGACATCACAGCCTGATTCATGCCTAACAAGACTGCACAGAAGTTGGCCCTCCTGCATTACCTGCATGCACATTCCACTGCAACGCACCATTCTCTGTCCATATCCGTGAAGGATTTCTGTTAAATTTGGCTAAATAAACATGTTTTTTTGTACATTATTTTGTAACAATTTGCCAAACAGCAATGTAGGAGGCTTAAAAAAGGTAAGGAACAATCAAACTCTGCTACTAAGATGAGGTTGTGGAATACGGTTTCATGTCACAAGTCGTACACAAGGGCAGGACTGAGCAGATAGAGATAAAATGATAGGTATACTGCATCAGCAAGGCATCTCCCAGGCAACAATTTCAAAGTAGACAGGGGTTTCAAGACATGCTTTTTAAGGGATTTTGGAAATGCACAAAGAAACAAGCAATTTTGAGGCATGAAGTGTTCAGCCAATTAAATGCAACGGAAACCTGTGGGACCCAGATACATTCATCTACTATTCATGGAAGAATTGAAGCCCTCTGACGCAATAATTTTGACATTGAAACAAGGCAACAAGAAATCAAATATCTTGAAATGTTTTACAGAATAATTTACAGAATTCTTTTAATTAAGGTGTGTGCTGAGCACTTGGTTCAGGCTTCTTTAGAGCAAATTACTCCATCAATGCAGTATGGCATGGAGGCGACCAGCCTGTGGCACTGCTGTGGCATGAGTGTTCATCTTCCTTTTTATAATGGAGGTTACATACACAATGTCAATGTTCCAACAGTTGTTTACAGATAGATAATTTCACTTATAAATCACTTAATCACAATTCCAGGGGACTCGAAAAGAAAAAAGTTTTCATATTTACTTTTTTTTTTTTAATAACACAAGTCTGTCAGATGTCAGAAACATGTTTCACAGATTTTTTTTTCTAAAACTGTAATTTATTTTATTAGTTATAACATGTCCCTTGTGATGTACACTGGGTCTTGCTTTCTCGATAGAAGTACAATGATTATATGAATTTTTGCTATATTTAGTAATATATAATATAGTTATATAATTATTATATAATTTAATAAATAATACAGTTGCAAGCACAATCACCACCCGGGCAAAGGATCACACTATGATGTCACACAATGTGACGTCACGGAACGTGATGTCACTCAATATGATGTCCCACAGAAGGTTATTAACCACTTTTAGGCACAAGTTTAAGGCATCCTCACAGCTGAGCCATTTGAGCCATGTCTTTAGATCACATAGGCCGATTCAGTGTCGATTGCATAATTCCCTAAGAAGAATGTATTGAATTCGGTGCATTTTGGCAGACACAAAATAACTGACTTCCTGTTGAGTTGAGCCCATGACAAGCAATGTGAAATATGTTTAGCTCAATGAGCTACCAGGCTACCAGGTGTACCAGGTTTTGCGTGCATTAGTGGAAATGTGTACAAGCTATGCAGCAAAATCTCGTGTGAGGGCCACGCTGCCAATTTTTGAGCCCAAAATGTTAACACATAACACAGTGACTGATGTCAATAAGATGAAAAAAAAATGTATTAAAAAAAAAAGGTCCCAAGCACTATGACATTGGAACTATGACACTTTTTTACATCAGGTAGGTGGTCTGATCTGTACTGGATTCAACTGTTTGTGGTAGCCAGATCAAAGAAACATAGGATGGTACAGACAGTCCATTTCCTTGTGCGGCTTGATATTTGATAGAGGCTGATCATGTGGTCCACTTCACCCATGTTTTTATTAAACTCTGTTATAACAAAAGGTATAGGCGCAGTAACAAGGCGCTTGTCTTTTTTTGACCATCTGGGGCAGATATCCTGAGACTCTATTCCATGGATGGAAGATGCCAATGGATCTTTCTTGTTGTCCAGCCATTTTGTTATAGCAATCTCTGATGGTTTCCTGACTACCATCTCTGGTGCGCCTCTCTCCTGTTGATAAAGCTCATTGTTACTGAACATTTTAGACTTACAGATCTAAAAAAAAAAAAAGATGAAGTTTTGATTCTACATAAAAGTCCCTGTTGCCAGGAGAGCGTTTTTCTTTAAGAGATCCAGCACTTTGATGGAGGTGAAATACCGGTGTAGGTACAGGTGGGATCCTCCTGGTAATGACCCTGCCATGCAAACAACAGCATTTCCTCCAATCCCCACCTGCTTGTCTTTAAATGTGTTTGACCCCTATAGATTTCAAAATTTAGCACCAAACCACTGGGACTGGCAAACACAAAGGCCCTGAGACCTGAGAGATTCGGTTTCCCAGGTTCAAACTGGCGCACAGGACACTGGCATGTAAAAAGAATCATTTGCTCATCTATGCCAGCTTTGAGGGATCTTGATCAATTGAGGCAGCCTTGTTGACTGTTGGTCTGTGTTTAAAAGAGACCTGTCCTTCCAAAGAGCACTCTCATTTTTCTGGTCATCCAAAATTCATATGAAGCTTAGGGTATTGGAGACAGGGCAAGGGTTGAAAATTGGAAAAAGCAAGTCTCACTGTCCCCTACAAAGGACATGGAGTAAAATGTGTATTTTGAAAGGCTTAAAATTAACATGCCCTTATAAACTTGTAATGTAGTTAAAAACCTCACAAATAAAAACCAATATCATAGAAAAAAATAATTAAATGGTCTATTTAAAAAATTGATCACTTAAACCCCTTACTGCCATAGAATGTGCTTGCTGCCATTGCTGCCAATTTAGAAAGACAGAACATGTGATTTGTTGGCCACACCCCCAATTGTGTGACATCAATAGAAAGCCCAGGATGTACTCTTTCCAGTACATTAGGACACAAACACACTGCATGCATGGTGTTTGAAATAAAGACCACAGTATCATGTCCCCCACAGAGGACAAAAATTAATTGCTGGGTTTCAGGAGGCTAGAGGAGTTAACTATACCTTTTAAAAGCTTGGAAAATTCCAGAAAAATGTTATGGCTTAAGAAGCTTCTGATAGGGTAAATGACATTGTTTGGGTCAATTGGATGTTTACCTGTGGGTGTATTTTAAGGCCTACCATTAAACTCTCAGGCCTCTACTTGACATTATGGGAGACTCAGAGGAAAGCAGCCAAGACATCAGAAAAACTGTTGTTCTCCATAAGTCTGGTTCAACACAAGTATAAACAACACAGGACCACACAGCCATCATACTACTCAGGGAGAAGACGAGTTCTCTCTCCTAAAGAAGAACTAACTTTGGTACGAAGAGTTCAGATCAATCTTAGAACAACTGCAAAGAACCTTATGAAGATATTGGAGAAAACTGGTACAAAAGTGTCCTAAAATGAGTCTTATATCAATACAGCCTAAAGACCGCTCAGCAAGGAAGAAGCCACCGCTCAAAATCCGCCATTAAAAAAGCCAGACAGTGATTTGCAGCTGCACATGGGGGCAAAGATCTTACTTTTTGGAGAAATCTCCTCTGGATAAATTCTCTGATGAAACTATTGAACTGTTTAGCCATAATTACTATCTTTGTGTCTAGAGGGGAAAGGGAGAGACTGAAAAGCCAAAGAACACAACTGTAAAGTAGAGGGGTGTCCGCATCATGTTGTGGGGTACTTTGCTGCATGAGGGACTTGTGCACTATAATAGATTGAATCATGAGGATTGTGTATGTATTAAAGTACCATCTCAAGGCATCAGCCAGGAAGTTAATACTTTGGTTGCAAACTTGTCCTCCAAATGAAAAAAGACCCCAAGCATAGCCTTCCATAGCTATGGCCAAAATTCTTAAAGTACTAGAGTCGCCTTGATCTCCATTCAATAAAAAATGTGGGCAGAACTGAAATGCGCGAGCAAGGAGAACTACTAACCTGAGGAATGGGCTGAAATTTTGTTAAAAAGCTTGTTGCAGGCTACCTGAATGGTGTGACGCCCTTTTAAAATTTAAAAGTCAATGCTACCAAATACTAAGTGCATTTAAAATTCTGACCCACTGTGAAAGTGATGAAATATATAAAATATGAGCTATATATGTTTCTTTACATTCTTAGAGTAGTAATCCTTACTGACCTAGGACAGGGAATTTTAATGTGATTAAATGTCTGGGGTTGTGAAAAACTGAGTTTATTTATTTATATGGATAAGGTATATGTAAACGTCTGACTTCAACTGTGTAATCACATACCAAGTTAAATGTTTGTGCAGTGTTGTTACATTTTAAGCCCCAGTTGCAATCAAGGATTAAGAGGTTGCCTCAGGAAGCAGAAGCATTTTAAACTCTCTGTTGGATGGAAGCAGGCCATTAAACACGATATTTACTAGAAACAACAAGCAGCAATCTATAAATAACTACAGAATTTAGTGTACAGTACATTTTCTTTACCCACAGCCCCCTCCCATTAGCCATAACTGATTTGCTTTTTAAAGCTGGTTATTGACGATAACTATAAAGATAGAAGAAACATAAAGATAAAATTCAGTAGATGTTTTTATTAGCGCACACAGCCTGATTGTTACACAGCATTTATTTGTTACTAGTTTCATGTTGAGGGAATACAAATGTTTAGCTTCACATAATTAAATACAATGGCTTGATATATGAATTAAAATATTTATTAGTTTCAGTATATAATTTAGACTTTTAAGTTTTAAAGTACAATTGTCTTTGTTTTACAGGAGCTTAATCAGCATCTTGTGGATAAGGTGTATCTGGCTGGAAACAGCATCACTCTGGCGGATACGCTGATGTACTATGGCATCCACCACATTGTTGTAAGTTCCTCTGCGCTAGATGCCAGGGAAGGTAGATAGGCTTTAGGACACAATAAGCAAAATGAAGTTTTTAATTTCTTCATTTATACAGTAAGGTGGTCATGTGCAAAGACAGAGATCAACAAAAAAATTCTAACAATAATATTGTTGAAAGTCTGATCAAATCAGAGAAAACATTGTGTCTATGCTTTTAAGATTTATTTTTCTGTCTCTTCTTTGGCAAAATATTAAAAAATAATATGATTTTATTCCTCTAATAAAACAGATGGAGCTTGCAGTACAGCAGAAAGAAAACTATTTGAATGTGACTCGATGGTTTGATCACATCCAACACTATCCAGGAGTACGTCATCACCTGCCTCCTGTGGCAGTTCTAAGGAACAGAGTTTACCCAAGCAGTCAGCACTGACCACCTTCTGTTGTTCTTTTCCAAATGGGTAATGCAGGGCAGTCCCATCTTCACTCGTTATCCCTCTCTGTGCTGCCTCCTATAGGATGGGTTTTATGTATGATAAAATAAATGAGTTTGGCAGAGAGGATGCATTGTAGGTACTTTTCCCAAGTTTAACCTTGTGTGACTTCAGGTGAGTTTATTTAGAAGTTATATACTACATGAGTATGAAGAATAAAGCAAAAGAAAAATAGCATACAGCTGGTATTCCAATCCATTCAAGTTTTTATTTTAGTCCCCTTATTCATTTTCTGTCTCATCCCTTGTTTTATGCTGTTCAGTTTTCTTTGGTTAATCATGTTTTTTTGAGCTGTAGTAATAGTATATGTGTGGGCAGTGTACAGTGTTAAGCCTGGCATACTGAGTTTGTGCTCTGGGGCACAGGGCAGGCTACCAGCTGCAGTAGGCAAGCCAGTGCCAGTCCAGCTTCCTTTTCTCAGCATCTACACAGCCAGTTGCCGAGAGCGACTGCACATTATTTCATCATTTCACCCACAATGAGCTGGAAAATCCTATCATGGCACAGAAGTGGGCTCTTGATTCGATGCAAATGATTACTTGCCGAAACACTAACAATCTCAGAGATTTGAGCATTTCAGAATATTTTTTTATTCATTTTATTGTAATCTTTTTTTATTTTCTTTAAAGGGGAGGGGGTTAAAAATAAGATTCCTTGTCTAAGTCTCATTTCTGAATTTTTTTTTTTTTTTTTCTGCTCTGGGTGGAGTCAGCTTGTTTTGTGGTGGAACATCCTTTGATAATTAAGGTTTGGGAAATGTAACCCCGTTGCTTGTTAATTTCTCTGCTGTACATCTACTGACAAGTATCCATGTTAGTTTATTGTATTTCAAAACTTATACTTTTTTTTTTTTAGGCTACTGCTCCTAAGCCGAATTTTGCTATTTAATTTGAAAGAAATGTATCTTGTGCCAATAAATAAATGGGAAAATCAAAATGTAAAAAGAATTCTCCTATAATTGTTGTACTTGCAGAAAAAAATTGTGGAACAAAGCGGCATGTGTTTGTACTATGTCCAAACTGAGGAAAGAACACAAATAACAAATCCTGCAATCATCAAAACAGTCCTTGTGACTACATAATGAATATCTCCATTCATTCAGTGTTTGTTTTCCTGCTTATTTTTGTCCTGTTATGTTTAATGGGCAATCAGATATGGATATCTAACAGAAGCTTTGCAGTGATTTGACTATCAGAGTAAATGTCAAATCATTGCAAAGCACTATTTGAAGTTTAAGTAAATTTTCAAGCAATATAAAACATTTTTTATTTGTCTTGAGGTCTCCTGAAGGTTCATGCACATAAAATAAATGAAGGCATTCCAGCTAGCTGTCATATAGGTTATTGTAATATACTGTAGAACTCAACAGCTTCTTTTTTGGGAAACACTTGAGTTTGGTTTTTCATTCTGTGGGCAAGTGGTGTATCGATGGTTGAAGCTCTGGGTTAATAATGAGAGGGTCGGAGTGTTCAAGCACCAGCCCAGCCAAGCTGCAACTGTTTGCCCCCTAAACCTGAAATGTGTACTTTAATATTGGTTCACTGACATTTTCTCATTGTTTCTATTTATTAGCCTCTGATAACTACAAACCTAATGTTTTCAAACAGAAGTTTGGCAAAATATTAATAGACAGCAGTTCACATATAAGAATCTTCATTATGTTTATAAACAATGGAGGTGGGAGAAAATGTCATGTCCTCATATAAAGGCATTTAGGTCCCAAGAAGTTAACCCTCTCTGGTCCATTGATGCTGGGAGATACAAAATTTGCTAATTTTACTGTATATACACCTTTCATTCATATTTTTTATAATATGATAATGACTATTTTAGTGAAATGCAAGTGTCTTTTAAGAAAATGGTCATATCGGAATGTAACTTGATCCATTTTTATCATGTGGGTGAGCTTCATTTAATTTACTTTTTGTCAGAGTTGTTGTCTAAGCAGTGAACAAGCTAAACCAATCTCAAATCCCATAAGTACCTCTGCAGGATCGGATGCCATCATCAAGGGGAGCGGGTGCTGGCACTAATGATAATATGTGCATAGGCTTTAGTAAAGGCGAGAATTTTTGGGGTAGTGTTATCTTTATTTCATCTATTATTTTCTTGTATTTAATACTTATTTAACACTTTTTATTTTGACAGTAGAAGAATCAGTAATTGAAGAACTTGCAAGAAACCTGCGTTAATTTGAATGAAAACTGACAACACTTGCTTTAAATGCATTATCAAGAGGCAATAGTTTAACCCCAGAAATAACCCCAGGTCTCCTTATTTAACTCATTAAGATTGTAGAAAAGGTGCATGTGTGTGACCTAAGGCACTTTAACTTGGGCATGGATGACAGACTGTTCCATAATTAGACTCTGGATCCCTGCCTCAGCTGGATGAAGTTCCTTTTTTCGCTCTGAATAGCATGGATGTGCAAGCTTTGTGTTCATTTGCTCACGAAAGGAACTGTACATATGACTTAAGGGCATCAGGAGTTCTATGGAATGAAGAGGGGACATATAGTAGTCTCAATGCAGTCCTTTTTAAGACAGTGTGGAGGTCAATATTATTTATTATTTAACATATTAAATAAATTAACATAAGATATTTATTATTAAATTTCCATAATCAACTTTTAATTTTGTGAAGCTGCTTTGAGACAATGACCATTGTTAATAGCGCTGTACAAATACAAGCGCTTTGAATTGAATCTTTCATAGCAGTAATCTCCACAAGAGAACTCTGCTGTTCAAGCCGCTGAGTGAAATTCTGCATGCCAAAATCGCAATTCATAATATACTGTATAACCTAACATCACTGAAAGCTTTTAAAGTTGTGGTAAAATGGTTACCAGAACATTTATAATGTATAAACACATATATATTATAAACACAAGTCATTTATAGATAGAATATTCATAAATTATTCAGAGCCTTCGTGCCTTCAGATAGCTATTCAGTTTGATCAAAGCTTATCAGCATTTTTATGTTGTTTTCATATAATCTACCTGTGTGATACAATGTGTGATTTTTGCTTAAAGTTTTATAATGTGTAAGGTTTTATGAAGGGCAATAATAAAAGTTTTATGTTTTTTCACCTGCCATGCTTCATTCTGAGAGACTTTTTATGCCATATTTATTGATGAATTGTAAACAACACTCTGGCAAAGCTAAAGGTCTGGCATGATTTGTACCTACTGCAGCAGCCTGCATTAAATAACTGCGTAGAGACCAAATAATGTTCTGCTCTAACATAAGACCATAATTCTTATCTACCAGTTTAACTTAAATTGACTTGAAAATTAAGGCTGTGGTTAGAGTCAAGAACGAATGTATGTTAAAAAAAAAAAAACTCAATTATTTAAAAAAAAAATTCTATAAATGTACTATAACTTTTAGCCGAATGGGTGTCCCATTCCAGTTCAAAGTGTTTATATATATATATATATATATATATATATATATATATATATATATATATATATATAGTGTGTTCCAATAACATTTTCCCATGTGACCTCGCTATAGTGTGATTACAGTATACTTTACAAATGAGAAGGTATCTCTCATCTACCCGCCTTCCCCATCCACCCCCTCTCCCCTACAGGTCTCGCCTGAAAACTTCAGTCAGGCCGACTCTCTTAATGTCTACTGATAGGGAGTCTCTGGGCTACTAGGAAGTGATACTAAAGGTAATTGCATCTGAAATGGTGTGACAAAGAGGATCCATTATAAAAGCTCTCTCGGGGCCCGAGAGCCTCAGTGATGGGACACGCCAGCCTGCAGTTCTGTTTCAAGGATTGTCCATTATGACATTATGAGGCAAAGAGCATGAGAAGCCTATTGGGCGTCTTACAATGACCAAATGGCAAAGACCTTATTTGCTTAGCTCTGTATCATCTACATACAATAAAAAAATAATAATTCCTTATTGTTATACATTTCAATTAGGGCTAATTTAAATAATAAAAATAATTTCCTATAATGTAATCAATGAATAAAAACTGAAATCATGTCTCTCTAGCAAAACAACATACTGTAAATAGTTGCTGAAATAATTGTGATATCTGGACTACATCAATGCATGTGTTTACACATTCACTGTTCGTTTTCTTCACAATCTTGGTTTTAATGAAATTTTTGTGATTTCAGAATTATTTTTGTATCTTACTTATGCTGCAGATACTTATTACCCACAAGACTACTTCATGCAAACTGTAACTTGATAAATTTTAAGTTAACATTTTCAGTTTATAGATTATAGTATGTACAGCAGGTACTCTTTTATTTTGTACAGGGAGGGCCAAAATCTGGATCCAGTCATGTTATGCATTTTTTCCCCTCCCAGTCCCACGATTGCTTTGAAACTAACAATGGAACAATGAATAAAGCCTGAACTAACACTACTTGACGTTTTATCTGAATTCAGACACCTACTGGAATTGGCCCAGAACAAGGGAGCAAATCCGCTCTGTATGTATAACTGCATCTGTTGTGTTATGTTGAGAAATGTTCTTGTGTTCAGCATATAAACAAGTAGTGCAAACACAAATGCCATCAATTTGAGCTTTTGCTGAAACGTAGACTTTTAAATATGCTTCTCCTATATGTGGGGTTACTTTGGTGGTGGTATTATTATTATGATGATGATGATGATGTTAACAGCATTAAGTATGTCCTCATCCAAAAATGTACAATTACTTTTGTGTCTTTATACTAAACACATCCTCGTGATTGTTCACTAGATCAGGGACTAAGAATAACGTTGGGAAAATGTGTCATTAACTAAAGAATATTTAACTGAGTAGTAATAACTGAGGCCCAATGTGAGCTAAAAGTCTTAAAAAAACAACATTTAGGGAACATCTCATCATCCATTGTCTGAGCCATAACAGTTTACTTTTGATAAGACTTTATTAGGTTCAATCATTTCATTATGTCCTTAGCGTACGTTTGTTAATGTGGCTGAGAAGTGATTGGCTGGTCCTCGCACCAGTCATTTTATGGACACTCTTGAACACGCCTTTGACAAGAAATACAATAATATCAGGATAATGAGCGGTATTGCTATGGATCACTTGCAGATTTCTTTGTTTTACAATACTGGGGATTTCAAAGCTATGAAAAGACATATGGAATTAGGTAATTATGTTATAACAACAGTTGTTATTTTTAGACATGGAGGTCAGCCTTTCTGGAATAGTTCTTGTGCAGCACTCAATACTTGGTCGGGGCTTTCTTTGCATGAATTACTGCAGCAATGCGGCATGGCATGGAGACGATCAGTCTGTGGGACTGTTGACGTGTTATGGAAGCCCAGGTTGCTCTGATAGCGGACTTCAGCTTTTCTACATAGTTGGGTCTGGTGTCTCGCTACCCCTACCTCTTTACAATACCTTTTAGATTCTCTATGGTACTAGGTACTAGGACTTTTGGCAATGTGGGCAAGTCTTACAGGTGCCAAGTTCTGCTGGAAAATGGAATCAGCTGGAAGAGATGTCCTAAAACTACAGTTTGCATGATCAGTGGTGGTTTGGGGAGCCATGTCCTCTGCTGGTCTTAGTCCACTGTATTTTATTGGGTCAAAGATCAGTCTGATCTTTGACCTGATGAAACGCAGTGGACTAACATTGTCTGATCTTTTGACTATCTTTGGTTCCCCAAACCACCACTGACTGTGCAAACTTGACATTGAATCTCAAGCAACTTGGATTCTGTGCCTTTCCTCACTTCCTCCAGACTCTGGAACACTGATTTCCAAATGAAATGCAAAATTTACTTTCATCTGAAAAGAGGACTTTGGCCCTCTGACATTGTTTCTGGTTCAATAGTTGCTTGGCACAAGGACAATTGTAACCCATGTCCTGGATAGGCCTGTGCGTGGTGGCTCAGCTGCAGTCCACTCCTTGTGAATCTTCTCCAAATTCTTGAATGTCTTTGTTTCATAATACTTTCAAGTTATCAAGCAGTTATCCCTGTTGCCGTGCACCTTTTTCTGTGCAGGTCATCAATGATTGTCTTTTGGACAACTGTCAAATCAGCAGTCTTCCCCATGATCATGTACAGTAGGCAGCTGAACCAGACTGAGGGACCATTAACTGAATAGAGTGTGACACTTTTTCACAATATTCTATTCATAATATTTTCTCATACTGAATTTTTGGTTTTCATCAAAATTAAAAGACATAAACACTTGAAATATATCATAAATTGTATTACTGAAATAAATCAACTATTTGATAATATTCAAATTTATTTAGATGTACAGTACCTGTATATACTGTATGTGCTTATATGGAAGTCCTGCCAGTTTGTGTTAACTGGGTCACTCCAGACTTGTAACTGTGTATTTGGGTTTTCAGATATGTCAGGTAGAACAATAAAAGTTATGATTATTTTTTAGAAAGGGTACATTTTACCACTACCAGAATACGGCAATGATGTTGCGAAAATTTTGAACTTTAAAAATGAGCACATTATTATTATTTGGTCATAGAAATAACTGAAAACACATGGAAATAAAAACACATGATCATGTGCATCTGTGCTATACTTTGGCCTATGTGACTCCTTTTTTTTTTTGATTGCGCATTTTTTTAATTGCACATGTTTGTATGGTTGGTTAAAATGAATTAAAATTCAGGTCATCAAATTGCCTAGTTTGTACTGAATAAAAGGATACAGTATGTAACTGTACTTTATACTGCACAATCCTGAGCCCTATATTATGGACTCTTATACAAAAGTTTAGGCACCCCTTGATAAATAACAGATTTTGGTGATTTTTTAATCTCTCTTGGAAATGGAAAAAATGCACAATATTTTCAGCAAACATTGGTGCATAGTTACTTTTTATGTCACAAATTGAACAAAGATAAAAAATAATAATAATAAAACATTATTGTGGCACTTTGCAAAAGTTTGGGCACCCTACATAATCAGTACTTAGTAACACCTCCTCTGGCAGATATCGCTTTTTATAGCCAGCTAAAAGTCTTTCAATTCTTGTACTTGAGATTTTCTCCTATTCTTCCTTGCAAAAGGCTTCTAGTTCTGTAAGCTTGTGTCTCTTGAGGTATTCCACAATGGATTTCGAGGTATGTTTAGGATCATTGTCCTGTTGTAGAAGTCGTCCTCTTTTCAGCTTCAGCGTTTTTACAGATGATGTGATGTTTGCTTCCAGAATTTGCTGGTATTTAATGGAATCCCTTCTTCCCTCCACCTGTGCAATGTCCTGTGCCACTGGCTGCAACACAACCCCAAAGCATGATAGATCCACCTCACGCTTAATAGTTGGTAAGGTGTTCTTTTCATGAAATGCTGCTCCTTTTTTTCCTCCAAACATGCCTTTGCTGATTGTGGCCCAAGAGTTTTATTTTAACTTTATCAGTCCACAGCACGGCGGCATGGTGGTGTAGTGGTTAGCACTGTTGCCTTGCACGGCCAGGGTCCGGGTTTGATACCCGGCCAGGTTCGATTCCCGTCTCTGTGTGCATGGAGTTTGCATGTTCTCCCCGTGCTTGGTGGATTTCCTCCGGGTACTCCGGTTTCCTCCCACAGTCCAAAGACATGTAGGTTAGGCTAATTGGCGTTCCCAAATTGCCCGTAGTGTGTGACAGAGTGTGTGGGTGTGTCTGTGCCCTGTGATGGGTTGGCACCCTGTCCAGGGTGTACCCTGCCATGTGCCCCAAGTCTCCTGGGATAGGCTCCAGGCCCCCATGACCCTGAATACAGGATTAAGCCGTATAGATGATGAGTGAGTGAGTGAGTCCACAGCACTTGTTTTCAAAACGCATCAGACTTCTGTAGATGTTTTATTGCATACTTCTGATGTTGGATTTTATGAGGTAGATAAGGTTTTCTTCTGCTGACTCTTCCATGAAGGTCTTGTCTATGCAAGCATTGCTCACCACTCCTGAGTCCGCTAAATCTTCCTGCAGGTTTTTTTGCAATCAAATGAGGGTTTCAAGTTGTCTTTCTAACCAGCATATGAGCAGTTCTCTCCGAGAGTTTACTTGGTCTTCCAGATCTCATTTTGACCTCCACAGTTCCCCTGAACTGCCATCTCTTAATTACATTTCTCACTGTAGAAGCTGCAAGCTGACAACGCTTTGCTATCTTCTTGTTACCTTCTCCTGCATTGTGGGCATCAATAACTTTAATTTTCAGAGTCTTACACAGCTGCTCTAGAGGAACCCATGGTTGTCCGCAAGTGTGTGGAGAGTCAAGGTATTTGTAAAGCTTTGAAACTGGCATTAACTAATGACAGCTGTTGCCATGCCTCAGATCTAACAAGCTAATTAAGGTCTGAAACCTTGTAAAAAGAATCTGAGACTCTGGAACTCTTAGGGTGCAAAAAAACTTTTGCACAGTGCCATAATAATATTTTTATTTTTTTATTTTTGTTGAATTTATGGCATAAGAAGTAACTATGCATCAATGTTTGATGAAAATATTGTGCATTTTTCCATTTCCAAGAGAAACTGTGTTAACATCTTTTCAAAAAACAAAATCACCAAAATCTGTTATTTATCAATGGGTGCCTAAACTTTTGCATAAGACTGTATGTTTATTAAAGAAACAGCAAAACAAATAATGGTGAAAATACTCTGAGCTTTAAGGGCTACTTCTCCTTAAAACTTCACAATTGGAGCACTCTTCTTTTTAAACATAACACAAATATTTTTCCAAATACATTTCCTACAACCAAGGAGAAATCACAGTATCGCCTGAAAATCATGCACTTAAAGGGAAAAACATACTTTTTAATTAAAATCTCACATTACTTGTAGCCGAATAATCCACCCACAAAAACACAAAGCAGGTGCAGATACATTAACTACCAAGTTTCACTGAATTTCATTAGTATTTTTCAAAATACAACAGCCACTGAATAAGTGATTTATGTACATGAATTTTATTATTGTACCTTACAAAATAAGCCACAAAACCATTTCTCAAAATCTGCATGCAGTCCAAAACGTATTGCAAAAACAGAGGGAACATGTAATGGTAATTTGTGTAAAGGTTACATGCAAAACAACAAAAAAATAACCAAATTATCTACATCGCAACTTACAATCTCCCTGGCCAAACAGTGGTGAAGAGCACGGTACAATGGACAGCACTAAGGTAAGTGTAGTCTATTATTGTACTTATACCTTATTTTAATAACTAATTTAAAAAAAAATAGTATTTCCTCATGTGGGGGATTTTTTGCTGCCTTACATGTCAGAGTAAAATATTATACTTTCTACAGTACAGCACTAAATTATAACATAATAATTATATAATTATATAACATCTGTTGTTTCTTCTTACTGTACTTATGACAAGGGGGAAAAAAGTCCAAACTGAAGCAAAGCAAACATGTCACTTGCAACACAACACATGCATTACTGCGGCTGATTTGGTTGTAGTTATTAGATGCAATGAAAATGTTACTTTTACAAAATGAGTGTAACAGCCTACAAAAATGAACCTCTGTAAAAATGAAAGTCCTAACCCTAACTCACTCTTATTGACCTCTTCTGTTCCACACCTTACAACAATGTTCAAATAAGTGCATGAGTGAGAATGCTCTTGTTTGAACATTGTATTAAAGTGTGGAACAGAGGAGGTCAAAAGGAGTTAATCATTTTCAAAAACATTCTCTGCCTGCATGCCTATACGATTTCTCCTTAAAAAACGTCTACATCAAATCTTAGAAAACACGTAGGGATAAGCCCATTGCTGTGCTAGCATCATTTTCACTTACTCACTCACTCGTCTATACTGCTTTATTCTGTATTCAGGGTCGCGAGGGGCCTGGAGGCCTGGACACCCTGGATGCGGTGCCAATGCATCACAGGACACACACATACACACACTCACACACTATGGACAATTTGGGAACACCAATTAGCCTAATCTGCAGGTTTTTGTACTGTAAGAGGAAACGGGGAGAACATACAAACTCCATGCACACAGAATCGAACTCTGACCTGGAGGTGCAAGGCGACAGTGCTAACCACTACACCACCATGTCGCCCATCAGTGTCTTTAATGGCAAACTTTATCTTGGCTTGAAGTAGCAATTTGGTCTATTTCTTGCATACAGCTGATAATAAAACTACTGGCAGGTGGTCCTAACCTGTGCTTAACTATACAGTAGATCTAGTGTCTCAGCACATCTATTACATGTGAAATGTTAATTAATATTTATCAAAATCAAAATATTTTGGATATATTCAAAAACATGGTAGACACATTTAAAATAAATGTTTTAAAATACAATTTGTTTAAAAGAGGGAGTTCTCGGCATCTTTACCCCCTTTATGACTGATTCGACCACATTTAGTGCAGAAACTTGTTGTGGTGATATTTGTGATTATTTTTGTAGCCAACATAAGTTGTCTCTTATAAATGTACACTCACCGGCCACTTCATTAGGTACACCTGTTCAAAACCTTGTTACCACAAATATCCAATCAGCCAAACACATGGCAGTGACTCATTGTATTGAGGCATGTAAACATGGTCAAGATGATCTGCTGATGATTAACGTTTGCATCAGAATGGGGAGAACTGCTATTCAAGTGACTTTGAATGTGAAATGTTTGTCGGTGTCAGTTGATTTGGTCTGAGTATTTCTGAAACTTCTGATCTACTGGAATTTTAAGGCATAGACATCTCTATGGATTACAGAAAAGTATTATTATTTAATAATAATAAAAATTATTATTATTATTGATGCCAAAGATCAGAGTAGAATGGCCAGACTGGTTGAAGCCGATTCGAAAGGCAACACTAACTTAACACTAAATAACATCTTGTTATAACCGAGGTATGCCAAAGAGCATATATTAAAGCACAATACGTCGATGCATATGAAAGACAACAGCAGAAGACCACACCAGGTACCACTCCTGTCAGCTAAGAACAGAAAACTAAGGCTACAATTTGCATGGGCTCAACACAATTGGATAACAGAAGACTGGAAATATGTTGCCTGGTCTGAGGAGTCTCGAATTCTGCTGTAATATTCATATGGTTCCATCTTGCCATGTTGGGGGAACTTGAGGTGTAATGCAGTAATCAGACAGCCATGTCAAAAGCAATTCTGTGGCCACTTTTTAGGATGGAAGAGCAACCATGACCTAGTTTTAACTTCTTGAAAGACGTCATATATCTTCACCAGGTTCCCTGGGCTCCAAAACAGTTAATTTCCTTAGTAAAGCCTAAGTAAATTAAGTATTTACTTAGTCTTTACACAAAATGCACTCTGAGTGTTTACTCGCAAGAGATTTTTTGTAAACTAAACCTGCTTAACTGTGTGCTAAAATGCAAGTCATTTTTCTCATGTCTTCAAAATAATTTCTTGAAATGGAGGTAGCATCTATTTTGTAACTTTTGAATTGTTTCTCTATAATTATAACTACAGACTAGATGTGTTACCATTTTTAAAGCTATTGTCCTATTTAGGAATGTCATGTCTCATTCCATTTGTGAATTCTCTAATTCCCCCATGTTCAATCTAGCCTAGATGTGTGTGTGTGTGTGTGTGTGTGTGTGTGTGTGTGTGTGTGTGTGTGTGTGTGTGTGTGTGTGTGTGTGTGTGTGTGTGTGTGTGTGTGTGTGTGTGTGTGTGTGTGTGTGTGTGTGTGTGTGTGTGTGTGTGCGTGCGTGTGCGCGCGCGTGTGTGTGTGTGTGTGTGTGTGTTTTTTTTAAGTATTTATGTCTCTGAACGTAGTTTGGCATTTCTCCCTTTTCCTGTATGCCACCATTGTCTTTCCTGATTTTTTTTCTACATTATGAAAATGCTGAATGCATTCAGAATGTGCAATAATCAATAATTGAGGTGTGTTTGCTACTTATGCAAGTTAAAGCCTTCATAACGTTCTGTGATTGTTGAGGCTGGTATCTTTAAATAAACTCAAATTGATGCCTTTTTCCACTTAGCCTCACTGAGTGAGGCTAAGTGGTTTTCCTGAGGTTACACAGTTGTTTAGTTCCAATCCCTTAAGTTCTCTTTGCACTGGAGTGGAAATGCTCTAACTCTTCACTATTTAACATAAGCATGAGTTCTACCGTTTGTTGAAACAAAAGTTGAAAAGTGTTTATTTATTTATTTGTTTGTTTGTTTTTGTTTGTTTGTTTGTTTGTTTGTTTGTTTGTTTGTTTGTTTGTTTGTTTGTTTGTTTGTTTGTTTTAAATATGTTCAGTGAGATTAGGCTGATTAACCAAGAGAAATCATTTTTCATAAAATAATCCAATCAATAATATTAATCATTACTAAGGGTTCTAAGAATTGTGAAGCTATAAGTAAATAAAAATAATTTAAATATCTTTTATCTCCAATGTAAATTAACTCTCATTACAAAAACACCATGAAACCTGATAAGCTAGAGGGTTATGGTGGCTTCATTTGGGGAAATGTTGACTTGCCATGGCATTTTTAGCCAGAAGTTAACCAGAAATTGCAAAGAAGACCTTGGGAGAGAGAGGAAACAAAGGACATTTGTACTGGGCTGGAAATGTTCCTCTTCCGCCACTTTAGGTCACTCACCTCCAGGCTTATCTCCTCTAACAAGGAGATCATCTAACCAAGATGAGTGTTTGCTTATTGGGGACTGTTAAAACCAAGCAAATCTTTTATGCTATATTTAAGCACACATGACACACTGCTGATTTCTGGCTTCTTTGAAAATCACATGTGCTTGAGGCAGGCGTGAAATCGACATTTGCACCCAAGAGTGGCGCATCAGGATGCACGACAAAGGCTTCTTATTGTGCAGAAGGCCCGGGAGGGAATAAATCCAAACTCGTGCTCTCTCTGCATTTCTCTTTAACTTGCCCAACCACCTCCTCCATTGCTAGAGGGTCAATTTGTCCAGTGCCCCATCTTAAAGCCTTTGAACTGATCGTGTAACCAGAGGCACCAGCTTGGTGGAATTTTTAAGTCTGTGCTGATGAGCACAATGGTGTGAAAGAAAATTATATCTGTACCTTGTGTCTAGTACATCACATCATAATAGAGCTACTGTCTGTCTCTCTGATTGGAACAAAATAACACATGTATGTACAGTATAGCTAGAAATGTCAAATTGTTCCTAACAATTCAAAAATAAAATTGTGACATAATGCCTGGACCCATTTTGCTGGAAATGGTTTAGTATTGCATCATGCTTGATGATAAATTTCTGAATAATGCTGTTATTTTCATCAAAAAGGGAAGTAATATAAATTTTCTAGTATAAACACAATGTCAAAAGCAAAACAAAAGCTTACAATCTTTGGTCTATTCATTTGACTATACTGTATAGCAATAAAATGTTAATTATTAGTCTTGAGTTTGCATAACTATTGAAAATGTGAGTGCCAACTAATTAATTGGTGCATATGGCTAAACATTCTACTAATATATAACATAATATTATAAACTAACAGTGACAACGTAACATTTCGATTTTAAAAGCAGGACCTTGAATAGGCTCGGATACAAAAAAACATGGTATTACAGTACACACAGTGTATGTGTTGTTTTGTTATAACATGGTGGATTAATAGTTAATCCTGTCACCTTGCACCTCTAGGGTTAGCGGTTTAAATCTTGCTCCAGCTTTGTGAGTGTGTACTGTATGTTCTGCCCATGCTTTGTGCGGTTCCTCTAGATACTCTGGTTTCCTCCCACAGTCCACAGATGTGTGGCCTTTTTGCCGGAGTGTGTAGTTGAGAGTGCGAGTGTGTGTATGCCTGCGCCCCTCAATGGGTTGGCACCTCACCTGGTGTGTATATGTGGATGTGTGTTATTCTACGATGTATTAGTGGAAAATGCCAACTTAAATATCGTAGAAAAATGCTAAAATAAGAAAAGCCTTATAAAGAACCTTGCTGACTTCTGTTTCTCCTATTAGTACTTGGTAACAAGTGTGCAAGACATGCAAAGCAGCACCAAAAATAGTCAAATTTAAATGACGAGAAGAACGATGTTGCACATGCCTCTGTTTTTAAAGGCGTATCTACCTTAATGCCCTCAGAAGTCTCACCAAACACCTGGGTGTTCACAGAATTCACTTTTTGTTTATCGTGCGTGTGTCCAAAGACAGTGTGTGTAGTGAAAATGTCTGTCGTTATGTTTCATTTTTCTTTGTTTTAATGTTTCATGGTTTTAACGTCTGATCATTTTGTTTTCTTTACAGTAATGACGTTACTACTATATTCAACTGCAGGAGGCTTTTTATTTTTTATGTTTACACAAATGTCCCAGGTGACTGTTCAACATGGGCAATAATTGTAAATTTGCCCTTGGCAAGTTCTTTCTCTGAAAATAAGTATAAGTGTGTGTGTGTGTGTGTGTGTGTGTGTGTGTGTGTGTGTGTGTGTGTGTGTGTGTGTGTGTGTGTGTGTGTGTGTGTGTGTGTGTGTGTGTGTGTGTGTGTGTGTGTGTGTGTGTGTGTGTGTGTGTGTGTGTGTACAGGGATAACACAGCTGTGTGTACCTCTTTTTTGTTTGGGAATGTATCGTTCTTGCTTTTTATAACTATATCTTCACATTTGTGAATAATGTTACTATTATGTATTTATTATTAATACTACGATGAGCTACTTTTTATTTATTTTACTTACACGGCCGTACCACAATTACAATTATTAGAAAGCACACTAAAGAACTACTTCCATCATTTTGAATACTTTTCATACTTTTAAATTGCATTTATAATGTTTAAAATCATTTCTAGGGGCTAAAAAGCAGCAATGAATGGACATTTTCTAATCATCCCTGTTCGTGATGTGGGGCCACATCTCCTCAGCCTTTCCAGTGTGATGAGCTAATTTGACAGCTCACGGTGTGCTGTGGATCCTTCCTCAGTGAGACAGGTACCCTAGGGCGAGTCAGCTGGATCGTAGCTGCTTACAGATTTGGCTGCAGCTTCCTGCTGGGTGTCATCTGTCTCCGTGCTGTGGTGCTGCCTAATTTTTTTTCTTTCTTTTTTTTTTTCTGTCCTCCTGACATCATGGGGCTGAGCAGTTTGTGCCTGGCAGGCCTTGTCTGTCCAGGTCTGCCATAAAAGCAGCCATCGAGCTGCTGATCCAGTCCGGCATTGTTCCCAACACCCCCTGCCTCCACACTTCTTATGGAAAGAACATGTAGGTCCACAAAAACTTCCCACAGATGGTCAAGGAGAATGATTGTACAATTCCTGTGTCCCAACAGTGGGCGAAAAAAGAGGGAGGGTTTTGTTGGGAGGTGTGTGTTGGGAAGCGCCAATAAGGCACATTCAAAGGTCCATGAATTAACACAGAAGGAGACAAAGAAATACACTGAAGAGTGAACTGCAAGCATCAAATCTGAAGGCTGCTGTGAACCTTAATCGGAAGCGACACAATGATCTTCTACCCAAGAGGCTTTACAGTCCAGCACTGCGAGACACCGTTGACAAGGTCATTGAGCAAAAGGTGGGCTTTCCACAAAAGCACATGAGGATGAGTGCATATGTTGATTTTCAGTCAGGAGCACAGCCACATAGTGCCTGAAGAACACCAACTCCAATCATCAGTGTGACAAGGCAGAGTACTGACCAGGAATTGCTGTCATTTATGTCTTTCCTGTCTCTTCTTATCATGCTCTCGCTTTTTTCTGTCTCTTCCTTGCAGACATTAAGGTAGTATCAAAGACAAGGCCAGCTAATATTCCTAGAAAGAAGGATGGACAGAGAGAAAGAAAAGAGTAGAAATAATAACAGAGAGGGAGAGATAAAGCGTTAATGCAGTTAAAGAGTTAAAGGTAAAGGTTAAAGTGTAAACAAGAGATGGAGAGTGAAAGCGAAAAAGAAAGACAGAGGGAGAAAGGCAGTGGGGGCCAGGCAGGTTGCTTCGCCCCAGGATGTGCGCTCTTGCCAGGGCTGTGAGTCGTGTAATCCCCCACCTGTTTAACGCCACTATTAGCGGTATTCAGCACACTACGATAAGCTCGCTGAATCCCCATGGCTGACTCGCAGGGCACTGGATCAAGACCCAGACGGAAAGAGCGGGGAATAAAAGACAGTGAGTGCAAGTAAACAAGAGAGAGAAAAAGCCATTCAATGCAAAATAATTACACCCATTGGGTAATGTGTGTCCTGTGGTCAGAAATGGTGGAAAACACAAGTGTGTGTGCAAGTGTGCATGTGTATGTGTGTGTGTGTGTGTGCTTGTGCGTGTGTGCCTGCAGCAACACTGTACTCCCAGGAGAGACAGGGCCTACCCAAGGCTACAGCAGCCTCTATGATAGCAGATATAAGTTAGTATTTTAATGACACTGTAATACTACACATTACAAAGCATGTACAAAATAATCGTATAGGTATAATAGGTTTATAATATATGTTTATAATTGCTGTATACTACATCTTGTGACTCTATATAGAATAGAATAGGATAGAATAGAATAGAATAGAAATCATTTGCTTAAAGGTTTTATCATCTTGTTGGAGCATATTTTTGCTTAAAGGTTTTATCATCTTGTTGGAGCATATTTAATTTATTAAATATGCCTGTGTAGCCTGTGCTACAAAATGTTTGCATAAATATAATAAAAATAAAAGGAAATTGTAAACATGATAATAAACAAAATCACATAGATTAGACATAGCAAACAACAAAAAATTTACATTCATGAGTTGGTCAGGACTCTAGAGAAATGTACAGCTTCTGCTAGTACTCTGCACAACTCAAGAAATCAAACATCTGGAAACTCTGAATAGATTATACTCATTAATTTAAATTAATACAGCCCATCTCACCTCACAATGCTTGAAGAATAGTTGTGTTTTGTTGTTGTTGTTGTTGTTGTTGTTGTTGTTGTTGTTGTTGTTTATGATGAATTTTATGCTGTATTTTTATATGCTTACAGGTTTACCTCATAGACCATTCTCATTACCTTTGTAAAATAATCCTTAGATAAATACATTTTTATATACTGTATATATAAAATTAAACATGTAAATCTGGACATTAATCAAGGAGGCTCAATAATTGAAAAACCCTCGAGATCTTGTGTTAGGAGGTCCTGGAGTTCTAAATCATTTATAGATGCCCCCCAGATTACTGCTCACACATACAACTAATTAGATCAAATTGATAGCTCCTTTTTTTTTTTTTTTTTTTTTTGTGAGCAATTACAAAATGTATACCAAAAGCAATTAGCGACGATGGACTTTCTTTTTTGAATGTACTTTGTCTCCATCTACTGGCTGTATAAGGTTCTATAAAAGGATAGGGGTTTATACAGAGGGGCCTAAAAAATTGTACACACTTCTATAAATATACTGTACTGAATGCTGTATTGTGTCTTCTGACAGTTATATATTACAGGGCAGATAAAAACTGTTGAAGTATATATACATATTTGTGCCCCATTATCCAATGGTCTGGGGACCCACACACTTTCCTTGTCTGTTGACAAGCAGCATCACTGTCTGACAATTACATTTTAAACTTATAATACACTACAGAATGTAAGTTGTTGATCTTTAGGCTTCTCCCATCAAGGACATCTGATCCTCAATGCTCATTTTCAACCTAAATAGCTCCAAGACTTCTATGGCAAGATAAATATGACGTTATTTAACCCTATTACTAATGTAATTTTTATGTTGGACACAACAAGCTTTCTTTCACTGAATATCATCCATGAAGGAAGATTAAAAGAATTTTGCTGCAGGAAATGTTACATAGTTCAAAGTGTTTCTTATGTATTTGTTGCTGCAATGTTTATTCCGAATATCAATATCCCCAATTGTGTGTAGAATTATTACTCCTAGTCACATCCCAGTTTCTTAGAAATTAAAGATAACCAGATGGAACTGCATCAAAACCTGTTCAATACTACTTTGGTATGAGTGGTACACCAAATGTTGGATGGAATTGTGAATATGGAAGTATTGCACGAATTTTTTTTTTTTTTGGGGTGGGGGGGTGGGGGGTTAACAAATATATCATCATTATAATATCATCATCCTCCCAGGTGAAGTATATTCTGTATGTAGATTAAATTTGTGGTTATATACTATAGTCCAGGCTAACAGAGCTTACCTGTAAAGGTTTTTCAATTTGATTGGGATTTTATCCAAAGAATAACTACATTTCAACAAAAAATTCCATTAAGACTGAATAGAAATGTGGGGAAAGCATACCTGATACAGTTTTTTTAAATTATTTTTTTAAAGAATTCTACGAACCATTTAATCTTAAATGTGTTCTTAAAGATACAAAACTCCAGACTACCTTGTTCAAAATTACTTCTTCAAATTACTTCTTTTTAAGATAATGGAAATTATTTCTCCAAAAGACTTCATATAATTTAATAATATTGTGTGGCAAATCAAATGATAAAGTGATGTATAATGATGTAGATATTCCTTATGTTTTTGATAAGATATATATAGAAACATCTCACATTAACTAGGATTTTTTCTTCAACAATAGGATCAAACAAAACTAACACCTGGAATAACCATTGTATAGTGTTTTAATTGTTTTTTTGTAAGTTTTTCCCAAATCCAATGAAATCTACAGTTTTAAAAAATAAACTCATGTTTGTAATTTCTCTGTTTCCATCAAGGGGTTGTCACAGCGGACCATCCTAACCATACATAATTTGGCACGAGAGTTTATTTAAATCATTATAAAACTCTCATCAATTAAGTAATTATAATCAACCATGTCAAAAAATATTGTCAAAAAAATATTATTACCAATGCATGTTTTTTTAAAATAAATGAATAAATCTGGATTATCCTTCATCTATTATATGTTGTAAGCCTTGTTTCAGTCCAGCAAGTATCAAAGCAAATAATTTACCATCATTATTAAGGAGATTTGTGTGTCCCCAATTGTCTATGTAAAGCCTGTCTTAATTTGGATTGGGAATTAGTGCAATTAACCATTGCTATAATGTGGGAGGAAGTTCATCCCTTTGAACGGATTCATGAAAAATCTCTAGGAGAAAGGTAAAAAAAAAAAGTATCAATTAATCTTAAAGGGGCTGAGGGATACAAGTTCTGACAGAAATTAGCTACATATTGTGATTTCTTTTTTGTGATCCTCAGTTAGAGTGAATATTGAGTTTGCTTATTGTTCCCAATTCAGCATTTTCTCTTTTCTAAAGTTTTGATTTGCTAACATCTTTCTCCTCATACAAGTTGTCTAACTGATTTTGTAAAAAGTTAATATCAAACTCCTCTTCATTGTACAGGCGTCTTTCCAATATTTATTTATATTTTTTCTATTTCTAATTGAAGAATTAATTATTTGCAATAATGAATTGTTGAGTTTCGAGTCAATATGTACTGTATCTATCTGCATAGGTATCCTGTAGTTTGAGTTTACTGAAGATTCCTTTATCATCTGGTAAATAGCAGGTTCTAATAAGACTTCCGTAACACAATTAATAAGATCAATTCTGGGTTCAATTCAGAATTCAGATCAATCCTTAATTCTGGGTTGTATACTGTGTAGCACCTTTCCTTTATACTGATCCTTTAAAATAGCGACGCCTGCTGGTAGATTACTGCCATTGGAAATGCCACACAAAGGCCAACTGTTTCTTTAGCTCTGTGAGAAAGAATCTTAAAAGAGAAATTGTGCGGAACCTCATTTGCGGCATTTCCAAAATTACCTGCAGTGAGTGTGTTCGTGTGCCTTATGATGGATTGGTGCCCCGAGTGCCCTGGAATAGGCGTATTCACCTATTCGCACATTTTCACTTTGAAATGTGTACTTCGAAACGTTGGTTTAAGTATGAAATAAAATCAACACTAAAACTCACTCCATCATCTTCTATACCGCTTTATCCCGTATATACAGGGTCGCGGGGGCCTGGAGTCTATCCCAGGAGACTTGGGGCCCGAGGCGGGGTACACCAGGGTGCCTTACATTTAATAAAATATTCAGAATGTTGTGGTTAAAGCATGTTGTGTGACATTTTATTGCTTAGTTTCTGCTTTAACAGAATTCGTGATTTTATTTATCGGTTTAAAAATATGAAATATGGGGCACATGACCCGGAAGGTATCGAAGTGATAATAGTGACTTTTTTTTCATATTAAATATTTTAATATAAAAATAATACGTATTACTATGAACTATGTTTTAATTCAACTTGTAATAATAAATTAACATCAGCTGAATGTAATGGCGCATAGCATACAGTACGTATATTCAATAAGAAATTAGACAAATTGGAGCCTGGTAACAAAGTTTATTCATTCGTACAGCAATTTGTTAACGGTCGCTAAAACACCGTTTCTGAATGTCTGGAAAACAAACGAACTTCTCCGCGGTCACTTTAGCTCTCCAGTAATGCCGGTTAATATTGCACAGGAAGTGCCGCTCTCCTGTTGGTGGAGAATCAAAACTGAAAGCGGATTGAAACATGGCGGAGGCGAATATTTCCGTGGACGAGGTTCAGTTCTGCTGCTCGATATGCCTGGATGTGCTGAAGGATCCGGTCACCATTCCGTGTGGACACAGCTACTGCATGGACTGCATCCGGCACTTCTGGGATCAGGAGTTTCAGCTGAGAGCGTGTTGTTGCCCACAGTGCAGACACAGATTCACAGTCAGGCCCGAGCTGAACCGTAACACTGTCCTAGCCGAGCTCGCGGAGAAACTCCGACAAGCTGGATTCTGTCGTTCTCGCCAAACAACTTTCGCTTCCCACGAAGGTGTCGTGTGCGACGTGTGCAGCGGTGAAAAACTTCCAGCTGTCATGTCTTGTCTGGTGTGTTTGGCTTCGTACTGTGACGTTCATGTAAAACCCCATTACGAGGCTTTTGCTTTTAAGAAGCACAAACTGATTCCGGCCTGCAGCTGGCTTCAGAAAAAGATCTGCCCTGTACACGACCGCCTTTATGAGTTTTACTGCCGCAAGGACCAGGAGTGTGTGTGTTACCTGTGCACGGTTGCGGAGCATCAAAACCACGACACGGTGACAGTAGAGACGGCTCGAGCGGAAAAAGCGGTGAGTTTAACTTCATTTCAAAGACTCTCAAAGTCAGATGCTGACTACACTTACTGTAACTTTAAATCTTGAGCATGGTTTATCTGTGTTGTGGTTTAATAATATGTATTATTATGATTATTATTATTATTATTGTTTCTCCTTTTTTTAACAGATGCAGCTATACACTGATCAGCCATAACATAATGGCCACCCGCCTAATATTAAATAGGTCCCCCCTTTTTGCTACCATAACACTGATGACTGTGTGTTTTAACAACTTTCCATTACAACCAGCATCATTTCCTCAATCTGAGCTACAGTAGCTCAACTTTCTACTTTATCGTACTTCACGGGTCAACCCTCAGTGCATCAATGACCCTTGGTGACCCTTGGGTCATAACATTATGACCCCCGCCCCTGATGCAAATTCATCAGTTTTTCTTTCTTGGATCACCTGGGAACCTCAAATAAGTGGTTTTTAGAGTTCTGACCCAGTTGTCTCGCCATCACAATTTGGCACTTCTTACAGTAGCTCAATTTTCAATACCTTGTACAATGGCAGCTGAAAGCGGGTGGGATATATTAGGCAGCAAGTGAACATTTTTTTTCCTTAAGTTGATGAACTGGATCCAGAAGAAATGGACATGGTTAAGGACTTCGGTGACTTTGACAATCTTTGACAGATTGTGATGGACAGAGGATTGTGATGGCTATTAAATTGATGAAAAGGTTAATGCTGCTTGTGATAGAAAGGTGTCAAAAGACACAGTTCATTCCTGTGTGGCAAAAAGGGGGGACCTACAGTATTTGATATTAGTCAGGTGATGATAATGTTATCAGTGATCAGTGTATCTCCAGCACCTAAGGATGCTGTATTTTTGTCAGCTGAAATACTGAAATGTATACAGTATCTATCTATCTATCTGGTCATGAAATTTGTTGAATTTGTCTTCAAGGTTGAGCTTAGTAGGCTAAACAAGACAACAAATCAAAGGATACAACAGGAGGAGAAAGTGTCTGAGGACTTGAGAAAAACAATTACCAGTACCAAGGTAAGTTGGGATTTAAAATATATTCCACCGAATTCTGAATACAAAAGCTTACAGGGTTGCCTAGCATTGCTCTAAACAGTAAAAAAGACAGAAACACCATCCTCCCAAGTTTTAAATCCTATTCAGAATAGGATAGAACTGTATATGTTTTACAGTAAACGCTTATTGTTTCTGTGTTTCTACTAACAGCTTTTGGCACAGACAGCTTGTAATAAAGCTGAGCAGATTTTTGCTGACCTGGTTGCCTCCATAGAGAGGAGACACTTGGAGGTGATGGAGCAGCTTAGGGCACAGGAGGAGACTGAGCTAAGAGAAGCTGAGCAACTGTTGGAAAGGACTGAGCTGAAGATCACAGATCTCAAAAAGATAAGCACTGAGCTGCAGAAGACATTACAGACTGATGATCACATTGATTTCCTTCAGGTTTGGCCATAACTAAAATTGCATTATGAATGAATTTAGAATAAATTAATTTAGAATACGAGAGATTCACTTTTTATTATTATTTTATCTTAAATAATAATAATAATAATAATAATAATAATAATAATAATAGTAATAATTTTTTAATTTTTTCTTTATCTTTAGTAAGCATTTTATCATAAGCTGGAAAGTGGTGAATCCAAAGCCTGACAATACTGAACATAACTTGCAGTCCCCGTTCCATGTTTTTGGCAGGGGATAGGAAACCGATTACACCTCTGTATAGACAGTACCCTGAGCTCAGAATCTTACCGGGGACCCAGTTGTGACAATGCTACTGTACCTGCTGCACTGCTCACTTGTTTAATAATTAGCTTAAAAATTTATTTTATAGCTCTGTGATTTAATGATGATCTGTACATAAGCTAGGTTTGTGCATGTAGGTGTATGTGTATGTTGGGAAGAGGATACTCACTTGTAGAAATTATGTGCTGTATATGGGTTATGAAAAAAAAAACTTTTGTGGTTATCAAACACATAAGAGAATCATTGGCATCCAAGATATCCATATGCATAAGATCAACTGTATCATGTTCTCTTTATACCTTTATACTGTATTATATACAGGTGTTGGACAATGAACCTGAAACACTGGCCAATTTAGTATTGGAGGTTTCATGGCAAAATTTGACCAGCCTGGTGGCCAGGACTGGTGACAGAGTGGTTTGATGAACATGAAAGTGAAGTTGAACATCTCCCATGGCCTGCACAGTCACCAGATCTAAATATTATTGAGCCTCTTTGGGGTGTTTTGGAGGATCAAGTCTAGAAACCTGACCACTATTCGGCAAGAAGAATGGCTCAAAATCCCTCTGGCCACTGTGCAGGACTTGTATCTGTCATTCCCACGAAGAATTGATGCTGTACTGGTCGCAAAACGAGGCCCTACACCATACTAATGAATTATTGTGGTCTAGTGTATACAGTATATAGTCAAAGAGTTACTCAGACTACAGTATGAGTCTATATCATTGAAACTCTTTGACTCATAGAAACTCTGATGTTTCAGCAGAGTATAACAGGATACTGGAATATAGCTTCGTTACATTTATTATTCAAATTGTTTAAATTAGAGAAAACATAAAGAAAAAATTAATCGAGCTTCATTAATTACTGTAAAACCTACAGTACGTGAGTGAAAATGCCTACAGTATATCCACTAATAGTACAACAGCTGTAATGGTCAAAGCAACCAGTGTTCAATCAATCTGACAAGGAGATGATGTCATATATATATTTCTGCCACATAGTAGGTGGGTAGTTAGAAAGGTAGCGATTTGTCCAAGAAACATAATATAAAATAAAATAATAGCATTTTGGGGTCACCATGTCTCCAAATCCACATTTAGATTCGACCACAGAGACAAAAATATAAACTAGTCACTGTTCATATTTTTCATACAGATTCTAGATCCATATGAATTTTCACTTGAATAAAAAAAAAAATTGTTTGTTTATTTCACACTTAAGACAGCTTTGAAGCTAACAAAAGAACATCTAATAGAACCAACCTCCACTTAACTTATTTCTTTTGGTTCACGTGAAGTCAGTAGTTTGCTAGAACAATTAAAACAATCTACTGGAGCTGAATATGTAGATTATTTATAACATGTAGACTGTTGTTGTACCAATCCCCAGAGCTGCCTGTCCTTGAAGTATCCATTGGAGTCTCACATCACTGACAGAGCTACCCAGAAAATCACATTTGAGCATGTTGTTCAGGCAGTCTCAAAGCTGCAGCAGAGCATGGAAGAAATCTGCAATACAGAAATGAGGAATATTTCTGACACAAGTAAGAGGCTTATAATGTTTATCCCCCAATAACCCATCTCTTGAAAGCATGCTTTATCTGGCCAATAAATAAATAAATAAAACAGTGAGCACTGAAATGACTGGTATAGGATTCAACGCATTATTAAACTGTCAAAGGGCAGAGCTCAACTGTCAGCCTTTTGGAAGATACAGTATGTGGTTGGAACACATGAATGGGACACTGCATTGCCCTGTGTAATCGAATCTAAAGGCAGTCAAATGAAGTCTTGGTGTGTGTGACTTTTTTTTTTATTTGGCCAGGTAGTGTATATTATTTTCAACCCTGTCACCTGATCAGGAAAGTTTATTTCAGAAGGTTAGATTAATTAGCTGCTTATTTGACCGATTGTGCCCCGAGGGACACAAGGGAACCTAAAATGTAGGTGTTTGTCAATACAGCTTAAAAAGGATAGGTCTTAAGAGCTGACTTGAACTCTGAGACAGAGAGGAACTTCTCTAGTACACACTTATCATATATCTGTTTAACTACTGTAAGGCCACTTTTTAGGCCAATCACCATAAATGGTGGCTTTAAGTTTGTGTAGATCATCAGAATACCAATAAGGGCAGTGTGATCAAATGAGACTGAGTATCTCTTCATAGGTGCAAAATTATCTAGTTCAGAGCATTATTTGTCAGTAATGCTGTGAGATCAGGGCAAGGACAGGAAATAATTTGACCAGCAAACATACTGTAACAGTGTTTAATCTGTTATGTTTATTTGTTTAACATTAATGTATGAGATTTTTGTTTTGGACTTCATGAAAGAATTCAAAAAGCACAACTTTGTGATCTGAGTCAGTCAATTCGGTAGCTCTAAGTGAACCTGTAATAACACCTGAACATGTGCTTTTTACAATCCATGGCAAAAATTATGCAGATTCAGTCTTGGAAAATGTTCATTTAATTGCGTAGAGAAAAAAAAAAAAACAGACCTGCTGTACAACTATTTCATTGAACATTCCCACTTTCTGACTTTAAGAAACTCTTAAAAAATTAAAAAGAAAGAAAACTGTAACCAGTTGCAACTGTTTTTGTAGACCAAGCAGAGGAAAAAATATCGAATCACTCATTTCTGAGGAAAATGGTATGGAATCATGAAATAAAAACACAACAGTACACCACCTCTGGCTTTTATAACAGCTTGAATTCTCTGAGGCATGGCTTTAACTATCGTCAAACAGTATTCTTCATCAATCCAGCCCCAACTATCTCTTATTGTAGTTGCCAGATCAGCTTTGCAGGATGGAGCCTTGTCATGTACTATTTTCTTAAATTTTCTCCATAGATTTTCAATTGGATAGAGGTCCAAACTATTTGCAGGCCTTGTCATTTGCCCTATGGTAAGATGCATTATAAAAATAAAAATGATGTCATCGTCACCAAACATTCTTTCAATTTTATGGAATAAGAAAAGTGTTTAAAACTTTACACAATCAAAAGAAATTATGGAATTTTGTATGAAATGTGAATTTGTATGACTCAAAATGATTGGAAAGAAATAACTCCCTGAGATGGCAGTAGGAAAACTTTGCGAGGAACCAGACTCAAAATGGAACCCATCCTTATTTGGGTGATAACAGATAGCAGGGATGGATACTGATATTGGATGAATACTCGTACTGTGTGTTAGGTGTCTGGAAGTTCAATATAACAGTTGATGTCTTTAAATTAATATGGAGTCCGGTTCGTTATTGGAGGCTCAGGTAGACTTGTAGGAAATTCCAGCCCTGACTATCTTTAGTCTTTAGAGAAAAAGCTGTCTGCATCAGCCGAAGCCAGGACCGTCTGTATGGTAAAGTGGAACTGTCCCCATTCACCATACGCATCCCAAACAGACGACATGGGGCCCGAGGAGGCCCTAAGGAGAGCAAATCTTTTACACACTTGAAGCGCGAAGGAGGTGTGCTCCGGTAGGCTAGCCTTAGCCTTAGCGTTGGCTGAGTGAGTATGCCCCCGAGTCGTCACACACTCGCCCTGCTGTGAGACTCTAATGTCGGAGTTTTTTTGTTTGGAGCTGGATTCCAGCCTTTCTTAGACGAAGATACTCGCGTGTTCTCCAAAAAGTGCAAAAATGAAAAAAAGTGGAAAGTCGAATAATATTAAAACTTTGTATAAATGGAAAAAAACAGTATAATTTAAACTCTGATACAAAAAAGGGACTTTTGCAGTAATTATTCAAAAACAGGAAGCTACATTGAGTACATTGAGTGATCCCATTTTTTCCCCCTGCGCTTGATCTGCAAAAAAAGTTTATAGTCAGCAATTGACTATAGTTTTCTTTCTTTCCTATTTTTTAAAAGTTTCTACAAGCCAGAAGGTTGGAATGTTGAAAAGGAAATAGTTTTGTGGCATGTCTGTGAATAGGTTTTTTTTTCTTCACAATTATACAACTGAATAAACATTTAGACAACTAAACAATTAGAAACTTATCATATCGTGTAAGCCCAAAACAGGTAAGTGTTGCATTAAATTTCTTAGTAAAAGAATTACTGATATTAACATGGTGCAAGAAAGACATTGAAGTCGAAGTGGTTAAAACAACCACTAATGTTCCAACATGCTTGGTTATCATGGAACATCATAAAATAAAATATACCACAAGTGTGAGGCGCGTTCAATTGAAATCGGGACTTTTGATGTGCCAACTAACAGTACCCAGTGATGACATTTAAGAACTACTTAAATTTTTCTATATAATCCCCTGCTACACTATCCACTTATCCACTTATCCCAGCATTTCACTAGTGCTTGGATAGAAAGTTTCCCAGTACGCCACAGCATGATCAGGCTTCAGGTCTGAAACGCTGGCTTCCCAGAAACTTCTTTAGTGGCCCAAATAAGTGCAAATTATTAACTCCCAATAACTCCCAGTCGAGTTTTTCTAATGTGCCAATGGTGTCCGTGTATGATTTGTGTATATATTTCCCACAGCCAGATCAATAGTTTCCGAAAGGTGGTGAAAGAAAGTTATCCGTTTTAAGGATCAGGCATTCCACTCACTGAATGTTCAGGGAATGACTGCTGTGGGCTTCGAGGCAGCTCGGCTGGGATCGTCATTCCTGGACGTACGGCCTTCTTTAAAACATTTGCAACATTTCAATGTTTGCCTGCGGCTAACAGTCTTACCACCGTCCTGTGCTAGCAGTCTTCTGTAAATGTCAATCAGTTTTGTACCTTTATTCGTGAGAAATCTCATCAAGAGAAATTTCATCAAAAGTCCTTGTTTGACTTGAACACCCCTCGTAAAATCTGGGATTTAGAGAGCTTTTTCTCTAGTCTGTAACCCTGCCTCTCTGCCACCTTGTCTTTATATACAGTATTGGAATAGTAAGGCCAATTCTTTTGTTTTATCTGTACACTAAAAACTTTATATCCAAAAGTTGAATATGAGATGGTGATTTGGAATCAGCTTACATTTTTTAATAATTACATTTGCGTTTTAAACAACTTAAAATATTGCTCCTTTCATTTAATTTGTACATTTTAAGTAATGAAAAATTATTGTAATGTAATTGACAGATGTTTCCTGTCGAAGTAGAAGTCAATCACAAGTGCACATTCAATTCCAGTTTATTTGTATAGTGCTTTTAACCATTGACTCTGTCACAAAGCGACACAGTTACCCACTGATTTCAATTTGGCCACAAAACTATTAGAGCAATAGATGTCATAATCCATAATAGTGAAACTTTGTATCTATGCAATTAAAGCCATCTTAGAAAACACACTCACACAGATAGATAGATAGATAGATAGATAGATAGATAGATAGATAGATAGATAGATAGATAGATAGATGACAGGATGTCTGGAGCCTGGGGACTCAACAGGGGCACTAAGCAGCGAACACCCTCAACGGGGAGCCAGTCCAGCACAGGCACAAGCGCACAAACACATATGCACTCACATATTACCAATTATCCTAAACACCAGTTATCCTAAACTGCTTACCATTGTACATAAGGAAGTATCCACCAAGCACAGGGCGAATGTGCATACTCTAGAAGAGGTACGAGGCCACTGTGCCACAATCAGAAATTCTGATCCATCATATTTATCTTTTGATCAAACCCAAAATGTCTTGAGCGTGTTGCAAAACAGGGAGATGTATAATCTTGTAGGCAGTCCCTTACTCCGTTTCATCTGTGTGTTTGTAGTTGAGGATGTACATATCTTTCATGGACGTAAGGCAAGGAGAAGTGAGTATGCAGATCATTTGTTATTGTATTTTATATGAATATATTGTATTTTACTTCTGTCTATATTTCTGTTATTCTTTCTCTTTTCCCAGCCAAAACACCAAATCCAGAAAAACCCATTTCTAGCTTAGGTTAGTACCGAAAATTTAAAATAAGGACACAAATTATCTTTTACCTAATCATTTATTCAATATGTAATCTTGTGTTTTAGAACCAAAGACAAGAGAAGACCTTTTACCCTGTAAGTGTTTTGTGGCAAACATACACACTGACAGAATTAGAAACATGAAAAATGATTTGTCGTGATTGGTGACAATTTGATGAGTTTTTTTGTTATTGTAATTACAGATGCCTGTTACCTTACTTTGGATTCTACAACTGATCATCCAAATCTGCGTGTGAACGACAGGGCAGTTGAGTGGATTATGCCTGTTGGTCAGGCTTTATCAGAGAGCAGGTGGCCTTATGTGCTGTGTAGAGAACGGCTGACGGGACGCTGTTACTGGGAGGTGGAGTGGAATGGACTTGGCATTTGTTCAATTGGTCTTTGTCAAGCAGACGAAAGTGCAACACCATGTCTGAAGACTGGCTTTGGCAGAGACGATCTGTCCTGGGGCCTGGACTGCTTTCAGCTCACGTACATGTACCGTCATGCAGATGAAAACATTATGATAATGCTCCCTAAGTCGAGCAATAGAGTGGGGATTTTTTTAGATCATAGGGTGGGAATTCTGTCCTTTTATAGTATTACTGACACTGTGAACCTTCTCCACCGAGTTCATACACACTTCACTAAGCCACTCCACCCTGGCTTTGCACTCTGGGGCAATGGCTGGCTGAGCAGCACACGTTCAAATTTCTGGACAGGGTGTATGTCTCTTAAACTACTAAACCTATGATTGCTTTTTTAATGAAATGTTTAGTCTGGAGTATGTATGGAATGTCAAATGTAAGGACAGAGCGAGTCAGGTGCAGCTCATCTCAACCTAACTTTGCATTTATATAAACAATTACATATTGTACAAGTTTTAGTAGTATTTAGGAGCATATCTAGGTAATCAACACCTTCCAATCTGTGGTCCTGAAATACTCCTTGCCCTGTAAGTGTTATAACTTTCCTAAATGCATCTGATTCAAATAATCAGTTATAAATTACATGTGTTAAAGCAGGAAAAATGTGCAGGGATGGGTGTTCTCCAGGACCACTACTGTGAATCAGTGAGTTAATTCTGTAATTTTTCATTCTGTAAAACTGCTTTGCAACAGTGACCATTGTTAAAAGCTCCATACAAATAGAATAGAATCAAACTGAATTAAGTAATTATCACACTTACCCAAATAGCCGAGGCTTTTGTTTATTTTTATTTTTTTTGCCATTTTGTGTTTGTCATCAAAGCATTTTACCTGTAGATATTTTCTGATACAGTTATTGACGATAAAGCAGAATATAGACGTTTTTGTACATCACCCTTCACATGGTAAATGTTGATAATGCCAAGTACTTACATTATTTGAAAATGGCAATGCAGTGCATGTTTTGAGATGCTGGGGTGAGAGTCTGTATGTCTATGCAAATGGCCCCTGTCATAAAAGAAATTCATCAAGTTTAGAACTTTTAAAACATCATAGCAAAACCAATTAGTCGGAAAATGACTACCAATCTGCATAGATTTGTTTGTTCTAATGCAGATTTTTTTTCTTCTTTTTTTTAAATAAGGGCTTAGTTGGTGTAAAAATGTGGATGAATGATGGTGGTTAATTTCATACAGACATTTCGAATAAATGCTGAAAAGATGGAAATTTACAAGTACATTTGAATTCACTTCATTCATATTCATGTTAATTCAATTCAGGTTAATTTTACTGAGATTTATTATTCTTGTTCTTTATTTTTTATTATTTCCAACATTGTACATTCATACTGAAGACATCCAAACTATGAAAAAACAAATTTCATTATGTAGTAAACTTTGTTAAACAAAAGTGTTGTTTACAGTGTTACTCTCATCAGATTCACAAGCTAGTCACCTGGATCGGTTTTCAATTCTGCCTAACACAGCAGTATGACTGCAAAACAATTCCTGCTATCTGATAGCACCCAAATGAGTCTGGTTCCTCTCAAGGTTTCTTCCAATTGCTATCTAAGAGAGTTTTTTCTTGCTATTGTCACCCTTGGCTTGCTCACCAGTTTCAAAGTCAAAGTCTGATCATTTCTTGCCTTCATACTGTGCAAGAAAATCAAGACCTACTGCTGCACAAAGAAGTCTATTAGTATGATCAGCCTCAGAAATCTGCCAATTTACAGTTAGGTTTATCAGCTCCCAGCATAGTTGATTACCTAAATGGCAAATTAATGTTTTCAACTGAAGTGGTTTGTGATAGAGCAGGGTGTGATAGTGAGAGAGAACTTTATTAATCCCAAAGGGCAATTGTAATGTCACATGATAATAAACAACATTTAAGAAGCAAACAAGAATTGTGAGAATTGCAATGAGGGAGAAAAAAAACACAATTAAAGTGCATTAAAGAGGTAGAGAAATGCTATCAAATAATATATGAATATGAAAATACTGCTTCTATGTACTCGTGCATGATGATTGTATATACAGGTGGGAGAATAGAAATGTACATAAGGTGCCCCAGCAAGTAGTAAAGAATTAATCAGTAAGTACTGTATGTAACCAGCAAATACTAATGAAAAAAAAAGTGGCCTGCAAAGCACTATGCCTTAACTGAGCAACAGCTCGATATGAACTGTCTTGGTCTGGAATTGGATGTGCGGTCTGTGGTAGATGTTTAAGCTCTAACCTGTAGGGGACAGCATAGGACTTTATTTTGTCATAGATTCACGTAAATATTTAGCTACACAGTTATAGTGTATAGTATATAGTTACACACACACACACACACACACACACACACACACACACACACACACACACACACACACACACACTATATATATATATAGAGAGAGAGAGAGAGAGAGAGTGTTGAGGGCGTATTCTCTTCAAAAACTCTATATCCCATGATTCATGCGGTCTGCACGTCACACCGGAAGCTTTCTGAAGGATATTTCAGCGGTTGTTTTTGCGAGGGCTTCGACTCCAAGCTGTTAGTTAAAGTGACTTGTTAAAACGTGAGTATATAATATTGTGCGTTTTTTGTATTTGTTTAAATCATGCACCGACATGCAGGTGTAATAAAAGCCTTTTATGCACAAATAGTTCAGCAGCTATTCAGCTTTAGCTCGGTGTGTTTAGCGCAAACTGCAGTGCTCCTAGTTCATAGCTGCTTCAGCTGTGTGTAAAGTCTTTTCAGTCATGAACTCTACTACAGTTGTGATCTTTAAGCAGGTATGTGTATTGCAGAAACAATGGTTTCCTTTTGGGTTATTGAGTGTTTGATGAATGGCGTTTCTTCGGGTTTGTACATGACAGGCGCTGGTGATGGCAGTGGACTGGGCTGGATATGGATATGCAGCTCTCGTGGCGTCTGGAGGAGTCCTTGGTTATGTCAAAGCAGGTCCTTTTTCATAGTCCTTATAAAATATAATAAATGCAATCTATTACAATTAATTGATGCTTTATTCAATCATTTGTTTACTTTAGTTTACTAAATGTTTCTCTTTCTACAGGCAGTGTCCCTTCTTTAGCAGCTGGACTGCTGTTTGGAGGTCTAGCAGGTTTTGGTGCCTATCAGATATCACAAAACCCAAAGAATATTTGGCTGTCTTTAGGTTGGTATTTCCAGTCATTTATGCATTTGTGTAATAATATCTGATCACATCAAATGATCCTGGTGAGGGGGAAAACTTAGATAATTAAAGAACAATCCATGATAGAGCATGTTATAGAAAAATAATCATGTGATCTTGTCAGATGCTAGGGTTTTTTTTTTACCCAAATGTTGATTTTTTTGCAGTTACTATTATAAGAATAATGTATTTGAATTTGTATGTAACCTTGCAACTTTTATCAGCATCATCTGAGCAGTTATAAATTATGCATTAAACAGTGCCTCGTTATGATTGTCATGGATACTGTTTAGGAAACAAAGTTGTAAAAAATAATGTACAAGAGAATTAAGAAGAATAAGGGGTAATTTAAAATAAGTTGAGGATGGGTATAGGAAGGTGCCCTTGAAGTGAATTTAGGACAGATAAACTGGACAGTAAGAAGATAATCTAGAATAGTTCATTTATTTTTAACAGTTGATACTTGAGAAGTCATATGTGTATAAAATAACTTTGTATGAAATGCTAAAACTTCATTTAAATGACTGTGTACAGCATTTATTAGAATTTAGTTGATATACAGCCATGGACAAAAGATTTGAGAGACAAAAATATAAATTTTCACAAAGTCTGCTGCAGTGTTCTTAGATCTTTTTGTCAGATTTTCCTGTGGCATACTGAAGTAAATTTACAAGCATTTCGTAAATTTCGAAGGCTTTTATTGTCCATTACATTAAGTTTATGCAAACGGTCATTGATGGCTCAGTAGTAGGCTTCTCGCCTGCCATGCTGAAGGCCCGGGTTCAATTCCCAGCCAATCCCCAAACCCCAGCCACTGTGCCGGATAAAATGGGAGGGTTGCATCAGGATGGGCATCTGGCATAACAGTTGTGCCGAGGGGAGGCTGTGGGCATGACGTATCCGAAAGATCAATAACAACAACGTTAAATTTATGCAATATTAGCAGTTTTTACCATTCTTGGCCAGATCCTGATTGATGGCAGTCCATTCTTGCATTATCAATTATCCACCAGCCTCTTCAAGATTGACCACAAGTGCTGGGAAGTTTCCTGAACATAGACCCAAGATGTTGATATTTTGTTGTTGAGCCACTTAGTTATCATTTTTGCTTTATGATAAGGTGGTCCATCATGCTGGAAAAGGCATGTCACCAAACTATTCTTAGATGGTTGTAGAAGTTACTCTTGGAGGATGTTTTTGTACGATTTATTATTCATGGCTGTGTTCTTAGGCTAAGATGCAACCCCACACATAAATGGCCTCAGTATGCTCAATTACATTATTTGTAGTCTAGCTAAAAAGCCGTTTTCAGCATTTTGCATTAGGAATATCCCTGTCAAAGTCAACAATCACGAGCCTTATTTAATTTTGTCAGAGAACTGTTTAGAATAAGTTAAATAATTCATAAAGCAGTGATGCTGAATTAAGAAAATCTATGGATGGGAAATGTGGAACCCTAATACTTTATTTTTTAAATGACCATGAACTGCAATTATAGTATTAGAGACATTCGTTTTCTGCATATTAATGACTTTTATGTTTGTTGGCTAGCTACATCAGGCACCTTGGCTGCTCTCATGGGAAGAAGATTTTACAACTCTAGAAAGATGATGCCTGCTGGAATAGTGGCTGGGGCAAGGTACTTAATGTTCACACTTGACAGACTGGAGCTTGTGATTTACAGGGCTTTCAATAAAATATTCACATTTTACTGACATTATCTTTCAATAAACACAGCAGATACAATTCTATTTAAACATTCTTACACTAAAAGGTCCTTTTGCTAGTTATACTAATTATGTGGCTGTGAGCATGACGTGTCCAGTCTCATTCATAGATGTGTGTGTGTGTGTGTGTGTGTGTGTGTGTGTTTTTCTCATTTTACAGTATTCTGATGTTGGCGAAGCTTGGTATTGGAGTCTTGCAGAAGCCTCAAGATTCATAAACAGTGCTGCAAAAAATATTTTGTGCTTACCCTGTACAGCTTTTAGAATAATTTGACATAACAGGTGTCATTTTCTAGAAAATGTTTAATAAATAAAAATTTAAGCAAATGTGACTTCTGCATTTTCATTTAAAAACACATGATTAATTGTATTTTAAAATACTTATAAAACTCTTTTGACAAAGCTAAAACCAGATTATTTAGATTTTCTGCAAATCTAGTGTGGATCTCACATTTCTAAAAAAAAAAAAAAAGCAGGTTGTTATTGGATAACAGCAGATCGTCAGATGTGTCTGTGTTGGTTATTATTATTATTCAATGGCATAGCATTTCAGCATTTTCAAAAAGCCTTAGTAATCCTATTCAAAGATATCAATAGCTGGAGTATTGCTGGACTAGGAGGGGTTTTCAGTTTAACTGTACATTAAAATGCCCTAAACTGACTTCCCCTACAAATAGTAAATTTGTGTTTTCTGCACTGATCAAGAAAATGAATGAAGAATTAATCTAATTTCAAGGCATCTTACACAAGCCTGACCTCCTTATATTTATGTATTTAAAAAAAAAAAAAGAGCGGATCTGGTTTAGAATGAACAGCTCAATACCAAATCGAGTAATTTAGACTATTGACTATATTCACCCAGCTAAACAAAAAAAAAGTTTTCATCCAAGTTGAAAAACTTTCTACAAAGCAATTTTGAGATATTAGCAAAACGTCTCTGCCAAAGAAACCATGTACATTGAGATTAGCAAACGTTGAGCTCTGTGCTACCGGTGACTTCCATACTTCGCTGCCCAGTCAACTCGACCATGGACAGGTTGGACAGGAGCTGCATGAGGGACAATACTGCCAGAGTTCTTCCCCAGGACTGAGTAGCTTGTACCTTTGACTTGAGGTCTTTTTTTCTGTCCATCAGCATCTGAGAACCATTTCAAGAATGTTATATATAAGAACATGGGCCTTAAGTTTGTTTTATGAAAACATGTACTGTATGGGGTTTCATTTTCACAGCACAAACAGAATTGGTTAGAATTTGCCTGAATGAACTGTATGGCCTTAGGCGTTACCTTCAGGGCTTGCATTTAATGAGATGGAAGTAGTAGGGTTTGTATTTATATATTTAGTTTTACCAGTTTTAGAATCAGCAGTGGTGGACTACTAACAGGACAACTAAAAGGAAAACAACATGGGGGTAGAGAATGGGAGAGCAAAGAAGCAGAAGAAAAAGAAGCGAATAACTGATTAATTCAGTTAAGTCTGCAAGCAAGAGGGAATATTTTGTTTAACTATTGCTTTTCTAGCTTACTGTATATTAAGTGCTTTGCTGATTTAATCTCTGCCATGAAACAATATATTTGCATTGAACTATAAAATTTAATGCATGTGAGGTGAATGAGAAGCTTAACCAAAAACAGGGGGAAAAAATGATCAAAGATGGAAAAAAATGATTGACAATAGTACATACGTGTTTGCTGGTTTCCACTTGGTGCAAGCTGTATCCTCTGACCAACTGATCCAACCTCTTTCTTCTGGAAAGATGGAATATGACCTCCAGAAAGGTTGTATGTAGTGGTAACAAAGTTTCCTAAAAGCCAAAGTCACACTGTTACAAAAAATACATGGATAACTTTCTCACACACACACCAGTTTGCCAACAGAGAAACTGGAAACACAAAATAAAAAATGCTTTATGCATGCACACACATGGTCACAGTGTATATATCCGCGCACAAATGTTCACTATACGAATGCACGCTCACTGAGACCAGGCATGGGAGACGATTATCCACAATACTGCTCGTATTTCAAGACCTTGCTCGTTTACTGAATTAAAATATTTTTTTCTTTTTGCACGCTGTAGTGATTCACAGTCTTCCTGCATGGGCTACAAAAACTTAACATACTCACCAAATTTGGATCACTGTGCTATCTCTTTATGACCCTTAATTTTGGTCATATATAACTTATTCTGTGTATTCTTTTATATTTAATAATTTTTTTCATAAGCACCGTAGTGACAGTGTCACATGACACCAAGGAGTTTAAGTTTTATTTTCAGCAATTTCTGTTGATAATTGTGATAAGTTGTGCATTTTAAAAGCAGTACTATTCATAAGTTTCTTCTGAAGTAAATAACCATGGATTTATTAATTTTATATTTATGGCTTTTACAAAAGCTTACCTGCAGTAACTCGGGTAAATGGGGCTCCACTGATCTGAGCAAGTGGTTTCTTTTGATGTATTGACCAGTTGTCCCACAAGTCCCTTTGGGCATCCTTTTCCACAGTTGATGGGGAGCTTTTACTAATCAAACCTGAAATAAAGGTATAAGTAGTGCTTATATTACTTCCCCTTACACTGAAATTACATGATAATCCTGTCTGTTTACGTCTTTATATTGAAGGTTAGTAATGTAATCATTACAGTAATTGCTTTATTTTGGTCAGGGTTGTGGTGGATTTAGAGTTGATTCTAGAGACACTGGTTACTCCTGTACATCCCTGCAGAAGTACATCCTAGACAGGACACCGATCCTTCTGTGCATCACACACATTAATTCATAGGGGCTAAATTAGTGTCACAAATCTAGGGACCAGCATATTTTAGAATGTGGGAAGAAATTATGGAGCCTGGATGAACCTCACACGGATAAAGAAAGACCATGAGAATGTAGGTTCAATCTCCAGACGTTGGTGTTGTGAGACAGCAGTGCTACCTGCTGCACCACCTTCCTACCTCTTCTCGTCTTTCTTCCCACATTAAATAACATTTCATTAGTAAATTAATTGGCACATGAAATGAACACAAACATATAGAAGACTTACCAGGCAGGTATCTTGATTGCTGCAAGTAATGCTGTCGGGCTGAGCAGGTGCTTTGCAGACTGGAGTTCGTTTTGATGCTACTTGGTAGCTTTGTAACGTTGCTGAAAGTGTAAATAGGCTTTTGGTCTTTTGACCTAAATAGGTTTGTCATTAGAAACAGAAGAATCAGCATAATCAAAAGAACAAAACTCAATTTTAATAAAACATTCTACCAATCTTAAATAGCCACTTCACTGTAAAGTCCAAATGAAAAAGTCACTAACTCAGACATGAACTTATTGATGGGTTTGTCCTCTTCTGCTCCCATGCTGTTGTTTTTTGAGTTGGACACAGCTGTGTCTGAGCAATCTGACTCGCCCCAGCTGTCAGAGAGTTTGGTCTGTCCCCAGCGTCTCCGCCCACTTTTCATTACCATTAGGCTATTCTCGTTTCCCACAGGCCTCTTAGGAAACACAACCACAAATTCAGTACTAGGTTGACATGTTCGCTGTGCAGTACATCTCAAAAAATTATATTCCCCATATTTTACTTGAAAAATTATATATCACATATAATTCTGTATATTAAATGTACGTTAAGTGAAATATTTCAAGCCTTTTTTTATTTTGAGGATTACTGCTTATAGCTTATGAAAATCAAAAATCCAGCATCTCAACACACACACACACACCTTGTTTCAGAAAATTACTATTCATACAGCAAACACACAAAGGACTGGCTGGCAGAGTGCTCTATCGAAGCATATTCAAGGAAAGAAGGGAAAATCAATGTTCCAGAGACTGAAGTGGAGAAGCACAGAATCCAATTTGTTTGATATTCAGTGTGAAATTTCCATAGTCACTGATGATTTGAGGTCATCTGTTGTTTTTTATTAAGCCTACAGTCAATGCAGCCCTCTAACAGAAGATTTTAGGGCACTTCATACTTCAAACTGCTGACAAGCTTTATGGACATGCCAGTTTATTTTTCCAGCAGGACACTGTACCTTCCAACAGTGCCAAAACTACTACTTTGCTGACCATTATATATTACTGTGCCTGAGTGGCCAGCCAACTTACCTAACCTAAACCTCATAGAGAATCTGTGGGGTATTTTCAAGGGGAACACCCCACCCAACAGTAGGAGCTGAAGGCTGCTATCAAAGCAATCTAGTCTGCCACAGGCTGATAACCGTCATGTTGTGGTGCATTGTTCATGCCACAAGGTCCCCAAAAAGCATTGAATGCATTAATGAACATAATTTTCAGAAGCTGCACATTTTTATATTGTAAATAATAATTATAATATTTTGACAATTTTTTTTTATTTTTGATTTTCATAATCATTGAAATTAAAACAAACAAACAAAAAAAAACAGCTTGAAATATTGTACTCTGTGTGCTCAATCTAGAATGCAGTATCAGTTTTACTTTTTGTATTAATTTATGAAAAAAAAGCTTTTCTATGATATGTTTTAAATGCACAATATACTGTACATTCAGGACCAAAAGTTCAGAATATTCATATTATATTCCTGTTCAAGCCTCCATATCCCTCCAAAATGCATTTAAATTGAAATTCACCTTCAGCTTAAATTCCAGCGTTTGATTTATAGCCACTTTTTGTACCACCTATTTGCACAGGCTTAGAAATAATTGGACAACTGATTGATAAGAAGATTAATGCTCAGCTGTTTCTTATTATTTTATGATCAATTATGGAAAAAAAATGGTTTGGAGTTGTTTCCAAGTGTACTGTATGTCAGCACCAGACACAATACTAAATCGACTCAAGACGTATCTGTTTCTGTTTCCTTGGACTAACCCCCTCTATGTGGATAGATAATGATTCTAGATACATTGTCTGTCATAAAAACAACTGTACAATTATTGTACATATTGTACAATGTACAATATGTATACCACATATGCGCATGAAGGTCTGAGCCCCAAATCCACATCTGTTTTTATTTCCCTGTACTCTAGAGGATTTAGATTTATTTATTTTACCTTTTGTGTATGGAATGCTAGAGGCTCAGCTTGGTGCTCTGCCTTAATGGGTGCTTGAGGTAGGAAGATTGTTTGCAGGGGCTGATGGTAAGTCCTGCCTTGGATCTTGGCCTGAGAGGGCAGGGCTGGCTCAGAGGCCGATTTCAGCTCCAATTTGGTCATGTTGGGATGAGCTGTTTTTACCTGTGACTTATAAAGGTCAGGGGTTTGACACCGTGGTCCCAGCACCTGGCCCACTTGAAAGTAGGGGTACCTGAGTGCCTGGCATGGTAAAAAAAAAAAAAAAAAAACTAAAAGATCAGTTCTCTCAACCAAAATTGAGAATTGATTTTTGCTGCCAAAATGTTCAAATTAGTATATAGTTTATGTAAGAGAGACACAAAATGATTGTCAGGCCTAGGTATAAACAATATACAATGTTGAATCTGAAAATATATTACTCTTATAAAATGGATGCATTATTTTTCACTGGAATTTACATTGAAAATTACCAAAAACATACTGACAGTGTTATGGACTTATACATGCACATGACTTACAAATGAATAAACTAAGGCACAAAGCAAGCTTTACCAATGTACAGGTAATGCTCTTTCAGAGCTTCTACAGAATGTTAATGCAAGTTCAATTACAGTTAAACCTTAGCTTGACAGCATAATTCGTTCCATAAGTGTTCTTATATATCAAAACGCTTGTATATCAAAGCACTCGTATCGCAAAACGATTTTCCCCATAAGAAATAATGGAAACTTGGAGATTACTTTCACTACCCAAAAATATTCATATAAAAATACTTAATACAAAATGTAAAACAAATTAACCTGCACTTTACCTTCCCGAAAGAGCAGTGTTTCCACAGAAACACTGTTATGTCTGGAAACTTCTTAAACAACGAATCTCTCTAATGACACCTGCACACACGCACACACTAATGGAATCACTGCTTTCTGACACAGAGAGACTGGATCTTAAAAAAATGTCACTAGAGAGGTTCCTTGTTAATTTGGATATTAACATGGATATTGACTATACGAGTGACGGACGCATACTGAGACTGAGCATGTGAGAGTTACCAATCATCCTGCAGTGCGAGCGCGAGAGAAGAGCATGCGTAGTATCTGTATATTCCTTGCTCGTTTATTAGATTCAAATTTATTGAAAAATTTAGCTTGTCTTGTAAAGCGCTTGTGGACTAAGTTACTTACAAAGTTTGACACCTGTAATATATAATGACACAAACATATTATTTTACATATTTTCATCCAATTGTACCTGATGTAAGTTAATAAACAATAATATAAACACTATTGGTCCATAATAATTTAGTTTTAGTATAATTTAATTTATTTATACCTGCACAGCAGTCGGCCTCTTTTTTGGGTCCCAATGCAGTAAATCCTTCATTAGTGTCAAAGCCTCTGTGCTGGCATTAGGGATGAGGGTTTTTAGAGGTGTAGGAACGCACTGAGGAAAGCGGAAGTTCATTGCCGCAGCCAGCTGATGACCCTCCAGCCAATCTGTCTGAATGTCCAGAGAAAATAAAAACTGGAATAATTAACTATACAATAAAGGAATTATTTATCCATTAGTGTAATAACTGAAAATTGTTTTAAACACAAAGTCACTACAAGGACAAATAAAACAAACCAACAACACAAACCACTTACTAATTTAGCCATGTCTCAAACTTTTTATAGTATGACCCTTTTGGGACGCTGTCTGGCCCAAAAAAGTCACTGTTACAGAAGGGATAAATTGTTGGCCTACTATCAATCTTAATTGGATTAAGAACCCTCAAACACATTAAAACCTCTAAGTATAGTGCTGAACCATTGACATTGTAAGAGCATTAAGTAAGAGCATTTCCATATACACACAATGTGATGAGAACATTTCCCTAGGCCAACCATTTGTTATAATTCAAATTAAAATTGTATTTGTCAAATACACAGCCGTAGCTTCTCTGCGAGAATGAATTGCATTAGCAAGTACAATTATAAAAAATAAATAAATAAATAAATAAATAAATTTAAATAGAGAAATAAAATATAGAATAAGAGAAAATTATACACATGTAGTAAACTATTAGCTGAAAAATCTATATAAATAAAAACATTATTTAGTTACTCGCACTTTCAATGATATCTTTACTTTTCATATAGTACAGTGGAGGACCTGAAACCAGTCTCAGAAAAAGTTCTGTCTGTATGTCTGTCTGTCTGTATATCTATATGTCTGTCCAGACGATTTTGTCACAGCATTAATCAAAACTGGCTTGACAGAATATAATGACTTATATATAATGAATATAACTTTGCCAGTCCTTCAGTATTGGCCAGAGGTTAAATTAATGCAATAAATTAAATAACAATGTTGAGAAGAAGAGATGTTATGAGCAGTTTTGTGCCAGATTACCTCACAGCAGCCAACACTCTTGGACGAATATAGCACTTTTGCCCTTGAATAGGGAATACGCTTCACTCAACAGAGCCAATCAACACAAGTTTACCATAAATACACAGAGTATGCAGAAGACAGAAATGACCATAAAGCCCAGACAAAGCGCCCAAATCTTCATAAAATACAAATAAATACACATTATCAACACATTTGTCTTGCTGACATTCAGGAGGTTGTTCCTCTGGCACCAGTTCTTCAGATTTCTAAGATACTCCAGGTAGGCCTTCTCATTGTTGTCAGTGATCAGGCCCACCACAACAGGTGGTGAAGTTGGTAGTGGACACGCAGTCATACTGTATGTGTACAACGAGTACAGGAGGGGGCTCAGGACACAACATTGAGAAGCTCCAGTGTTGAGGATGAGCGAGGCTGAGACATATCTGCCCATCTGTCCTGCCTGGGGCCTGCCAATTAAGAAGTTGGAAATCCACTGAAACAGTCATGGGCTGAGTCCCAGGTGCCCCAGCTTGGTAGGGAGTTAATTATAGTACTACATGTTGAACTGTAGTCAACAAACATCATTTTAACATAATTCCTCTTCCTAATGTCTAGGTGAGTGATGTGTGAAATAGGTGAGAGATGACATCATCTGTTTATGGATAAGCAAACTGTAATGGGTCCAGTGTGTCAGGCAATGAAGAGATGAAGTCTCTGACCAGCAGTTCAAAGCACTTCATCATGACTGAGGTCAGGGCTACAGGGCAATAATCGTTAAGGGATGCAGGATGGGGTTTCTTCAGGACAAGAACAATGATGAACTCTTTGAAGCTTGTGGGGATTACTGACTGTGATAAAGACAGATTCATAGGCTCTAAGGACCCGACCTGGGATGCCGTCTGGTCCTGCAGATTTCTTTGCGTTCAACCTCCTAAAGGTGATAAAACACATGTTGGCAACACAAGGTGCTCATCTCATCTGCCAGAGACGCATCCACATTCATCATACTGGATGTTGGTGCTTTATAGTCAGTTATTGTCCTAAGGAACTGCCACAGGCTCTTAGAGTCTTTTGGAGCTGTGATTCTAGTTTCCTCAAATAGCGCTGCTTCGCCTCCCTCACCGCTTTGTGAATGCTGTATGATGCAGCCTTGTACAAGTCCATGTGACCTGATGCAAGTCCTATGTTATAAGCGGTGGTGTAAGATCTCAGAATGTAGCAGGTGGTTTTATCCACCCATGGTTCTGATTGGGAAACGTTCTGATGGCCGTATTTTGCACGGTATAATTAATTAATTTCCCTATTAATCCAACCACTGCTTCCGTAAATATATTGATGTCATCAGTGCAGCGCCGTAACATACAGTATTCAAGTCTGCGTCATCAAGTGCATCAAGTGTAGGGTGGCCACCAATTGGTCCGTCTGGCCCGCAACCTCCCTCTGACCCGTGGCTTCCTGTTTTTGTTCATATTTTGATATGAGGAAGAATGGCAGTGTGATCAGATTTCCGGATCATTGTAAGTGTATTTTTGCACCTTCATACAAGTACAAAGACATTCTAATATATGCTGACAGTGGGCAATAGGACCTCACACCAATATAAAAAAACAAGGATAAAAAACAAGGATGCCGATGATGATCTCTACAAATTAGTCAATGAAGCAGTGTCTTCTCTAAAACAATAGGTTTTGGCTTACATATTCAATTACCTTCTTCACTGTCCCAAGGACCTGGCAGATCTTGAAGATCTCATCGACCTCGCTGTTGCCGGGAAATAGAGGTCGTAAGGTATAGAGCTCTGCCATAATGCACCCCACTGCCCACATGTCTATAGGAGAGCTATACACAGATGACCTCAAAAGCACCTCTGGAGCTCGATACCTGCATGCACACACACACACACACAATATTTTTTCTGCTAGACTTAAAAGAAAACTTAACATAAAGAAAGTGCACATTAATATTTATGATTAATCCGTGTGTGAAATTCCTTATTAATCAATATATTCAATGAAATTCTCAAGTGAGATTTTCTTTTGTCCATACCTGGGCCGAAAAACCCAACATGCCCCTTATCTTTTGTTCAAGATATGTCGAATATTTTCTACTTTTAAAAGGGCAATATTATGCATAATTCAGTTTTGGTAATTTTAAGCATTCTCATTGATCTTTATTGTGTTTCCATGCAAAAAGAACATGGGGTGAATTTTACTTCTTTTTTTTATTTACATGTTTTTTTTTTTTTTTTAAATCCACACTTTTTATTTATTTACCACAGATGATGATTACCAAAATAATAAATAAATAAATAAATAGAAAATTTGTTGAAAAGTAGCTCGGGGTTCAGCTCTGCCCAGAAGTCACCATTTTATTTATGGCCAACACACTTGTGTTGTGAATTAAGCATTAGACATTCACAGCATGACAAAAAGCAAGACATGCCCTGTTGGTTGCTGTTAATAAAAAACGCAAACTCTCTCTGTTTAGTGCTAAGGAAGTGAAGAAGCTTTAAGTACAAATTGTCCTGCTCACAAATTATATGTGACAAATTGTATCCATGTTTTCTGAAAAATGGATAATTTTAAAGCTGGTTTTACATCAATACTGACACTCAACGGGGACCGAGACTCAGCTACATACTGAAGCTGTGTAGTTTAAGTTTAGCAGGTTGTCAGGATGTCCCAGAGAATCTGTGTTTTCTTGCTATTAATATTGACTAATACGAGCTCAAGTAAACAAAGATGAAGTTTTAATAAAGTCACCAAGAACTTGTGTGGATAAGTGTAATCATTACATGCCACCCTCAGTTTTAACCTGTATAAATAAATCAATAATAAAATGTAACTTGTATAACTATATTTAATGGCCTTTTCTGAGAGCTAAAGAAGGATAGGTTTGGCATTAGTTTAATAAGCTGTAATGTACAGAAAAGCATTTTAGAGTGCATTGGTATAAAATCAGCATGATATGTTAATAGGTCTGTGATATACAGTATACTGTAAGGGCGGCACATTTCTACTGTATTTTGTTTCTTTTAGTCCTGGGATGTTTAATTTAGTACAGGATCTCTGAAATCAGGACATACATGTATGTATCATATCTTTATGATTTGCTGCCCATGCTACTCCACATTTAGCCTACGTCTCCATGAGAAGAAAGAGAAAGTTCTCTCACCATCGTGTGGAGACATAATCTGTATAGGGAGGCTGAGAACGGATTTCTCTGGCAAGACCAAAGTCTGCTACTTTCACCAGTTCAGGACCCATACAGAGCAGATTCTCTGGTTTTATATCCCGATGAAAAAATCCTGAATCAGCAAAGCAATTTACACATCACAATTAGCAGCAGCCATGTATGTATTTTAACAATATAATTACAAAAATAAAGTAACGCAGTATAATTAAACTTGACACATGATGCTCAGGAACATCAGGGAACAAACACAGGGACTGTTTCTCCATAAAATGACAAATTGTTTCTCCACAAACAATAACTCCAAAACGCCTGATAACAATAAGAGAAAATATGAGCCGAATAAAAATCACCCATGAGAGTGTAGGTGACATTGCAGAGTTCAAAGCTGGGAGTAAAAGCAAAAAAATATATATATTAATTTTTTTTTTTTTTTTTTTTTTTTGTTAAGGTAAATTTCCTCCACCAATGGTTCAAAGCACCCAATAAATCTCAGAATTAATTTTTTAATTGATAAAAACCTATCTGTTTTATAAATTTCAAAGGTATTTTGCTATTTCATGGTTATGTGGAAGGTTAAAGGTACAGTATTAATATAAAACGCTTTGAAGCAGTAGAGGTTTGGAAATTTGACATAGTAATTAGAAATTCTATAAAATCACTACGCAGCACCTAAATAGGATATACTGTTGAAGTCAGAAGTTTACAGTACATGCGCTCAGGTTAAATTGATTTTTTTTACCAGGTCACATGTTTGTATGTTAAACTATAACATAACTATAGTTTTAGCAAGTCAGTTATGACATCTCCTTTATACATGACACAAGTAATAGAGTGTTTGATTGTAATTATTCTTAGAATCCACTGTATCACAATTCCAGTGGTCAAACGTTTACATACTGTACACTCAGTTAACTGAGCCATTGAACAGCTTGAAAAATCACTTCATTAGTGATGTACCTATAAGTGTATTTTAACAACTAAACCACATTTAAGAACTCAACAACATGTTCAACCAAGGAGACCAAGCATTGAAGAACAAGCCAAATTTTCACACCTTCCCAACTATGAAGCATGGGGTGGCAACATGTTGTGGGGATGCTTTGTTACAGAGGGGTGACCTTGACCTGAATACAACAGACAATAGATAGGGCAGAACTAAACAACATGTGCAAACAAAGAGGCCAAGCATCTTGACTCAGTTACACCAGTTCTAGGATTGGGCTAAAATTCCAGCAACTTATGGTATGAAGCTCATGGACCACGTTAAATGATTTAAAACCTCTGTGATAAAAGCTGAAATAAATCTCTCTCTCTACTATTATTCTGACAGTTCACATTCTTAAAATAAATCAGTGATCCTAACTGACCTAAACATGAATTTACTAATTAAATGTGAGGAATTGTGAAAAAAAAAATAGTTTAAATGTATTTGGCTAAGATGTTTGTAAACTTCCGACTTCAAGTTTAAGAGAAAGTTACAGAAGGTCTAAGGAAAATCCGACTGAGGTTACAAAATAATTCAATCTTACCATGCTTGTGCACAAATGCCAAACCAGAGAGCACTTGAAACATGATGTTCCTTATTTCATTTTCAGTGAATATCTTATTTTCTCTGATGGCAGAGCATTTGATGCGCACAAGAAGAGAGAAAAAGAGAAGTATAGAAAAGAGTAAATGGAACTCCCAAAAACATCTCATCCATAGGTTGCGCAAGACAAGTGTTTAAAATGAGCTCAGAAGTCATTTTTTTCCAGTTTTTGACCACACATATCAATTTTTACTTAAATGTGTGCCTTATCAACATCTGAGTCACTCAAACATTCCATCACCAAAGAGATGATAAGAGCATCTAGTCTTTTCCTAACCCATGAATGACTGCTTGCCTATCACACAGATGTTCTTCTTTATTAAATAGGAATATCACCATAACCTACCATGCTTATGAATAAATGATAGCCCCTGCAATATCTGAAAGGTTATGTTCCTGATGACTGACTCAGGGAACAACTTGTTTCTAGAGACAAGAAAATTAACACAGATGTCAAATGACTCTGGGATTAATTCTAGAAGACGCGTTTACAGAGTATCAAAATGTATAAAAATATAGGTTGAGAAATTGGTATGACTATCATAGTTTATGGTTTTATATTTTATATAAATTAAGAAACAATCAGAAATTATGTTTGATTTGTTTTTGTCATTTTAATGGAATATGACGATCAAAAAGAATTTGATGGAGCAAAAAGTAATACGAGGGTTCATGGGTCGTGTATGTGAAATCTACATAGCTTTCATAACAACTAAACAATAATTGTAATATCATGGATATCTTTTTCCCGTGATTTAAATCAAAAAGTTAAACTCATATTTTAGAAACATGTAAAATATTTAAAGCATTTTGTTTGCTTAATTTAAATGATAACAACTTACAGTTGATGAAAAAAAAAATCCAGTCTCTCAAAATATTTCATTTTGAGTAACTTATAGTATTATTCATACAGTATAAATTCAGTGTATCTATCGGTCTAGTTCAGTACATGAACCACAATCATGGGGGAGACTGCTGATTTGACAGCTGTCCAGAGAATGATCGACATCACCCACAAGGAGGGTAAGTCACAGAAGGTTATTGCTGAAAAGGCTAGCTGTTTGCATAATGCTATATCAATGCATATTCATGGAAAGTTGACTGAAAGGGAAAATGTGACAGAAAGAGGTGTACAAGCAAAAAGGATGACCGGCACCTTAAGGAGACTGTTTAAGAATGAGGGAGAGCTTCATAAAGCAGAATCCAAGCTGGCTAAAGTCCAGGGTGCTTTCCACTGTTAGTGATGAGTGCCTTGTTATCTGCTGGTGTTGGTCCACTGTGTTATCCCGTCCAGATCACTTCAGGCTTCCATCTGCTGACAAGCTTTCTGGAGAGGCCAATTTCCCTTTCCAGTAGGACTTAGCACCTGCTCACAATGCCAAAACTACCACTAACTGCATTGCTGACCATGATATCAGTGTGTTTCGCCTAACCTGAAACCCATAAAGAATCTATGGAGTATCGTCAAGTGCAACATGAGAAACACCTCAATCAACAATACAGACAGCTGGTATCAAAGTAACTTAGTCTTCAATAATAACTCAGCAGTGTCACAGGATGATTGCCTCCATGCCATGCCGCATTGATGCTAAAGGAGCCCTTTACCAAGTAGTGTAGTAGTAATCTGCTGTAGAGTGTATAAATTAACATAAGTCTCAAAATCTGTTTTTTTTCTGTATTGTAAATCTCCTTTTGTTTGATCCTAGGAAATATTAAAATATTCTGAGATACTGGATTTTTTAATTTCACACACTGTATTTCACGTTACATGTAATTAATCTAATCTAATATGAGTTTCAATTTTGATTTAATTTACATAAAAACTTCTCTAACATATTCCTTTCATTCAACTTAGAAAACACAAGAAGAGTAAGTTGTCATTTACACTTCATCATCAATGTCAATCATCAACATCAATGATGCCTTTATGAATATGCCTTGATAAATGTTTATGTAGTTCTAATGCAGGTTTTCATGAATGTCTTATGCCATCTGGCCCCATCAACACTGCCAAATATATAAAATATATAACTACCTCCATTATATGCAGTGAAAAAAGGTCTTGGGTCATTCTTCAAACTCTACAGAATTGCTTCATACCTGTTTTTCATCAGCTGGTAAAGATTCTCTTTCATGTACTCAAAAACGAAGTACAACTGGTCATTTTCTCTGATTACTTCCTTTAGTTTCACCACGTTGGCATGGTTCAGTTTCTTTAGTGACTGAAACACACCAATAATTATTTGAAATGTTGTACTAAGTGCCAAAGTGGTAACATTATAAAAGGAATCAGAATACTGCAAATATTATTTTAATACACTGAGCTATTGAACTGATCATGGGATCAAGAGTTCACATTCCTGGCCTAATTTATACCTTCACTTCTCTCAGATTCATACACTCCTCCCAGGAGTAGAACTTCCTCTTCATTCTGTGAAATAGAAAGAATTGTATTAGTATACAAGGAAAACCTTTCCTCCTGTAATCACAACAGTTAATATATGTTAGGGAAGTTACTGTAACATTAAAGACTGTAGATTTTTCTGCATTCACACATTCACACTGTCATGACTTTCTATAAAGTTAAACTGAAGTGAAACTGTACATGGTAGAGGAGGGGGCTAGAGAGGACGTTATTCCAATTTGCTGCCATTATAACTCCATACACTCACTCTCACTCGCTCATTCTTGCTGGCCAAATTAATTGATCTCATTTTGCAGTAAAAAACCTTTCAATTGGTCTGTGTTGCTGATTTCTAACTCTTTGAGCATGAATTACAATCTTGTTGCTGCAATTCTGGTGATAGTCTTAAACACTATTACAAGCTTGATAAAAGTTTAAAAGTTTGCAAGTAAGTAAAAAGTAAAAGGTTTACTGTGATTTTGCTTAGTTATAGAACATCATATGATTTACCTGTCTAAGGCATGTCAATACTTAATTAAAATGTTTAATAAATGGCCACAAAATACATCAACAATTAAGATGTATCCTTTTGCCAATGTTTTTGTTTAGTTTTTTTTCTGCAAAAATGCTTACCCCTTACAAAAAAAATAACTAAACAGTCATAATTATCCCTAACTAGCACATTTCACCTTTACAGGTAATACAGAGGACATGATGTTCAACAAATCAATAGATTTATGTTTCAAATAAGTTTATAAATGACATTCATCTTCACTCTGATTATACCATATTCTCAATGACTTCTTAGTGCTTCAGTCATAAAAGATTAATGTGTAAAAACTGTACTATTTATCTGACCAAGAACTGTGTCAGCGAAAATAAACAGTACCCTAACAGCAGACATACACCTGGTCACTGTCTTTTAGATATATAAAGTTATATCAGCAAGATGTAGCACAGAGTATGTCTGCTGATCATCAATATGTCACCATGACACTGGCACTAATCAAAAATGCCCAACAGAGGATGGTTGGAGAATCAAAGTTGTATCGCCCAGCCACTCTCAGTTAGGCTTTTAACTACAACGTTTATTTATTTAGGTCAGACCTTTCAAGCTGCATATTCATTATTAATCCAATGTAAAAAAAAATTTTAAAAACCCATCGACATCCAAATATAGATTCATAATGTCATGTCTGCATAAAGAAGAGACATCGCTGACGTTCACAAACTTGAATGGCATTAAAAAGAGCTCCAGCTAAATGGTGGTGGCTGTTCAACAGATTTTTTTTCCTCAAGTGTTTTCCTTTCCTAGTGGTCGCCACATTGGATCATTCGATCTGAAAGTTATTGGCATAGGTTTTTTTTACCGGGTGCCCTTCCTGTCACAAAACCTCCCATCCCCCCTGGGCTTGGGACCAGAACTAATGAAGCACTGTATTGGTAAGCTGGGAAAATGAGCACAACACATCAGGAGGAATCCATCATTGTTTGTAAGACAAGTCTAAACAGAAGGCCAACGCTCTGAGGCCAATATTGCCATGCCAACACACAAACTGATTGGACGCCTGTAGTTATTGTAGTAATGACTTCAGTGTAACAAACTAGATAAAGCGTTCAAATTTTACTTAAAAAATAGTACAAAGTAAAAATACAATTCTAAATACAAGTGATAAAACTGTGAAAAAATTTCCACACTACAAACTGTTTTACTAGGAGCACTAACAAAAATGCCAGGCTCTAGTACAAAATGTTGGGTCCAATATTGCTATGTATAACACAGATTCCCTGCAAGAGTTAACTGAAAGCTAGTCTATGCAGGGACATAGGCCTGACTGCATTTACAATAAGAGTTAGGTAACCCAAAGCATGTTGGAGTGATATTGCTCATTTGTTGATGTTACACCAAGGTGACATAGGCCTGTGCACTTTCACTCCTTCTTTCACCATCACTGGAGTATCATTTTGCATGGTAACTGTTTGCTCTGGACAGCAACAGTGTCTCAAAGGGTTCATTTATAATTCAGCTTACTTACCCCTGTTGAAAGAAGACACTTATAACATGGTTTGGACTACTCTGTGCTCTGATCAGCTCTGGGTTTACTGTGCTTATTAAAATTATGAGGTTAATATAGGGGATGATACTGATGCCCAGTTTATGGTGTGTTGATTACTGTTGATTACATAGTTATTTACATATGTTGTTTATTTGTGTACAGAGTGGAGATTCCCTAGCAGTGTTTGCTTGACATGCTTTTCAGCACTATTGCTATTGAATATGGAAGTCTTATTTTTACATTCATCTGTTCATGCAATTCATGTTATAATGATAAAAATGAAATTCCCATCACAGTTCTGCTGGGATTTTGTTCAAGAACAAGAGCTTAATAAATGGCAAAAAATACACATACTAAATAATAGTAAGTGTATACTAAACCACTATTCTTTTACCATCAACACATTCACAACTTGTACATCAAAAAATTGCATGTCCTACACAGAGCCCTAACATCAACCTCACTGAAGACCTTAGGAAGGAATCTGAATGCTGTGTGCCAAGCCACTTTGCCTGACATCAGTGCCTCACCTCACTAATGCTTTTGTGGCTGAATGAGCAAAAGTACCAACATCCAGCTTTCAAGATTAAATGGAGAACCTTTACCGAAGACTGGACGTTATTATATCAGCACAGGAGCTACCTAGATCACATTGATACTCACACAGTAGTTTAAATGACATAAAACAAGCACAAAGGGAAAGAGCCATCAGGTCTTCACATACTCTTGGCCATATAGTTATGTTTTATTACCTTTTCATTTTTTCTTAGTTTTATTTACAGTAACATCATCATAAAAAATCTCTTCTTTTTTTAGTCAACATATTTTTATATTCATATATTTTATAACCAAGACTGTTTTTTAGGCTTAAGCATGTGTATACAGGAGGTGGAGACACATTAGACCCTGTCTCTAACACTTTTATTATCTTCTATTACTGTATATATAAGTAATGCCAGATGCATGCAGTACATGTAGGTAATTTCAGAAAATCAAACTAACAGCTAATTTACTGGGTAAATATTAAAATGTTAATATATAATAATAATAAAAAATAATAAATATTATTTAAAATATTGTTTAAAAACTCTCTTGATAACCGGAGTTGCTCTGCATACTGCAAAAATTCTGATAACACATAAATATGCAGCAGAGATTAAAGCACTTAAACCTTTATTTGTACCTTTTGATGGCCACAAGCTCCCCAGACTCATTGTTTCTGCCCATAAGCACACTGCCATAGGTGCCATCCCCCAGCTGCTTCAGAGTGGTATAGCGGTTCATCTTTGTTGCTTCCTCCCTCTCCCAGATGGAAAAGAATACAGATGGTCACAGATCACACATGTAAGACTGTGATTATCAGGCCATCTCCTACAACTGTAAAGACAAATATATATTTTATATAACTACCAGCTGTTTATAATTAATTTTATTAATTGCACATGTATATTATTGCACATGTGCAATGCACATGTATATTATTATCAGCTGTTATATACTGTATATGTATTTATGTAAGTATGTATGTACTGTATGTATGTGTAGACGGATGTATGTATGTATGCATGTATATACACTAAAAATATACACACTACCAGTCAAATCTTTGAACACAACTTCTAATTCCATTGTCTTTTTTTATTATTATTCTTTCTACATTGTAAAAGAATGCTGAAGGCATCCAACATATGGAATAACCTCCTTTTAACAGTCTTCATACCAGCTCAAATTTAAGGTGCTGTTAATTGGTGATTTTCAAAGCTGGTAATTCAAAAGTAACTGCAGCAGAGGGCTTTGCTTTCCTGGGCTGGTCTTCATGAGAACCAATTTCTTTGTGTTGCTTGATGGGATTCAAAAAAGCTGACCTTCAATAATGACTGTTGATGTTGTTGTTACTTAATTACCTAAAAAATTTTTACAGTATTCTTCTTACATCGCTTTGATATGAGTTTAGCATTGTGATATAGCATGTTATCCTGTGGTTATAAAGGAATGAACATGGTGCGCAATAATATTCAGGTAGGCTGTGACATTTAAACAATGCTCACTTTGCATTAAGGGGCAAAAAGTGTGCCAGAAAAATATCCCCACACCAATACACCATTGACAACAGTCTGAACAGTTGATACAAGGCAGTATGGATCCATGCTTTCATGTTGTTTACACCAAATTAAGACCATTCAATTGTTGCAGCAGAAATCAAGACTCGTTAGACCAGGCAATGTTTTCCAATCTTCTCGTCTGCTTCAAGGTTCAAGACGTTGTGCATTCAGAGATGCTCTTGGCATACAGTTGTAACAAGATCTTATTTGAATTAATGTTGCATGTCTGTCAGATCAAACCAGTCTGGCCACTCTCCTTCGGCCTCTGACATCAACAAGGCATTTTGTCTCACCCAGAGACCTGCTGCTGTCACTGGATTTTCTCAATTTCAGAACATTTTCTGTAAACCCTAAAAATGGTTGTGCATTAAAAGCCCAGTGGATCAGCAGCTTCGGAAATAATCAGACCAGGCCACCTGGTAACAACAACCATGCCACATTGAATTCACTTTAATCATCTTTCTTACCTATTTTGATGCTGTATTTGAACTTCAGCAGAAAATCTACACACACAGTTACTGCCATGAGATTAGTTGATTAGATATTTCAGTTGAACCTGTGTACCTAATAGTCTGGCCAGTAAGTGTACAGTATGTATATACACAAAGCATGTCAAAAATCAGAGACATACACGAGTGTGATTAGAGAGGTTCCATGAGGGGCTACAGTGTTAGACAATTTTCACACACACTAATGGAATCACTGCTGTAAAGTAAAAATAAAAGAAATTAACCTGCACTTTACCTTTGAAAAGAATCGTGATAGAGCAGTGTTTCCATTAGAGTGTGTGTATGTGTGCGTGTGTGTGTGAAAATCTGCAGTAACTTAAAGTAGTAGTAGTAGTAGTAGTTTGCCAAGCGTCACACGATCGCAACTTAGCCAATGGTTCTTCTCTCGCGTTTTCTCTGGATTATGGGTAATAATCTCCCATACTCTATTAAATAACACAGTCTCACCATGTGCACGTCACTCGTATAGTAAACATCTGTGCATTTTTTTAATTTTGTGTCCAAGTGTAGTGACTGTTCTTTAGTAATTGTACTGCAATAAAGGTATGTATGCATTATTTTTATATGACTATTTTGGGTTGTGGAACCAATCATCTGAGTTTCCATTATTTCTTATGGGTAATTCACTTTTTTTATGCTTTGATATACAAGCATTCCAGAATGAATTATGCTTGCAATCCAAGGTTTACCTTTATTTCCTAAGCTCAATCAAGAAAGGATTTACAATACAAAAATGTGTTTGTATATTTACTATTAAATAAACAAATACATTTTAACACAAATTTTAATTAATTAATCTATTTTAATGTTTTCATTTTTATTTAAATTTAACACATGGCTATTTTAACACGAATTGCTGCATCAATGTAGGCAATCAATGTAAGCAATCTGTCTGTGGCACTGCTGAGGTATTGTGAAGACCAGGTTGCTTTATTAGAAACCTTTGGCTCATCTGGATTGTTGGGATGGGTGTTTCTCTATCTTCCTCTTGACAGTGTACCAGGATTCAGAACAGGCAAAATGGCTGGCCAATCAAGGACAGTAATACCATGGTCAGTTAGTGGTAGTTTTAGAACTGTGGGCATGTTTCTTAATCCTGCTGGAAAATGAAATTGGCATCTCAGCAGACACAATCATGAAGTGCTCTAAAATCTCTTGGTAGGTGACTTTGGACTTGATAAAACACAGTGGACCAACAGCAGCAGATGACATGGCATCCCAAATCATTACTATCTGTGGAAACTTCACAATTGAACTTTAAAGCTAAAGCTATTTGGATTCTGTGCCTCTTCACTTTACCTCTAGACTCTGAGACCTTGATTTCCAAATTAAATGCAAAAATCACTTTCATCTGTAAATCATAATTAAAAAACCCATAAATGAAAACCCAGTCATTTATCCATCACAACTAGCCTCTTGAACTTCCAGAATGGGTTTTAAGGTTACAGTATATCTGAAAAGTAAAAAAAAAAAACACTGGGACCATATTTTACACCTAAAAGTATTAACCTAAACTATTCAAAGAATATTAAGAAGATTTATGTCACGTTCAGTAAGGAAATACATTTCACTGTTGGACAAATTCTGTTACTAGTGATAAAGAAAAATATATATGAAACATAAAACAATGTCTGGGTATTAAATGCATCTCATAAATGTTCTTACTGGCCTTTTTTAACTGGTTCCTTTGGAAGTATATTTCATAAAAATCAATGCAGTCCACCTTACGACAATCAAATGACCACAAAATGATGTCATTTTTACCATAAAAAGGAAAGATTCTCCAAGCATTTGTATTTATTTTAAGAACACCATCTGTTGTGGAAGGAACCACGAAGGCCAATCTAGGAAGACTGCAAATGTGGTAAGATACAGGCTGTCCTCTTTAGTTACCTACTTGCATCCTAGTAAATTAGAGAAAAGAAAATGCTTAAGCCAAAACAAAACAAGGAAACAAAGCTTGTGTGAAACACTTCAGATGAAAGCTGTGTACAGTTTCATAATTTTCTCCTTGACATCATTAACTTGCCCTATGATTTTATTTTCCATGTTCTATTTCCAAGAATCATGTCCAGAGAGGGAAATGATTAAGCTGGGTGAATTAGCACAGATGGAGAGTGTAAATAGGATTTTGAGTCAGCATAATGCTGTCAGTTCCTGATCAGCCTGTCTGCTAATTGGATTTTAAACCAGATTTTTTTTTTCTGTACCTGTTGCACTGCCTATTTTTCATTTTATACCTGAGTGAAATCATCAACTATTTATTAGGGGTAGGAAAATGTGATTATTTATATTGGTTATAGGGGCAAAGTTAAATAAATAACCAGATATACTTCTATAACTTGGAAATGTAATAATAATAACAGCAATGACAGTAATGACAATCTTGTCAGGGTGAGCAAGTCTTTTCAAACATATAGTAACAAAACACACACTTTATTCTCACCTTGTGTTTTACAAGACAGAGGATTAAAGAAGCCTGTAATGGTTTTCTACACTTCACTGACTGAGCTCGCAATATAGTCGGTTAGAAACATGTTTAGGAGGAATTAGGGTAAGGGAAAATGTTATTAGCAATTTTCTCAACGTCTATTAATGATGTTATCTAACACATCCTTTATATAAGGTTAAATCATAGCATGAAAGAGGTAAACGATGTGCTTTAAGTTCACAAGAAAGTTTCTGTTGTCTACCATGACTACAGTAATTGGTACTGTAACTATTGATTTAAGAGAGATCACATGATACAAAGCATGAAAGCATTACATAAAAGTTAAGGTTCCAGCCAGTGCCCCTAAAACCTGCCTCTTAGGAAATGGCTAATCGTAACCACTAACTGACTACTATACGTAATTCTACTGCTACAAAGTTACACTGATCAATGTATTTCAAATGTGAAGCCATTACACCAAACTAAAGCCACTAGAACTGGATAACCGCGTTAAGCTTGTCTGAGACAGCAACAAAGTAACGGCTAACTCAGTGATTCAGTGGTTTCAGCGAGCCTATGGTTTAACTGATATGATATTTTTGTAACTCACCGCCTTTTCCGTTTTCTGGGTAAGAAGATAGTGAAGTCGTGTGGAAGATAGGGGTAAAATTTACTCGTCTGTCCTGATAAGGCGTGAACCAGTGTCTCCATGGCAACGATGATTCGCAACACACTGCGTCACGTGGACGGACAGGGGCTTGTGGGATATGTTGTTTGCCACTGTCAATACGACTCGGAGATTTGTGTATAACCGAATTTACTGTTTTAAAAAGCTGTTTTGGATTTAACTGAATACGCATTATGTAACCCGCTAGTTTGTATATCCCATAAATCATCTTGTTTGTTTAAAACGTAAAACACTCCGAACATTTCAGTATTCGGATTTTATAAAGACGTTAAAAATGTCTCATGAAGACCGGCAGGTGGAGCCGCTACTGCAAACAATCCTAGTAAAAATCTAATTCAGGGCTTTGAGCCTAATGGTCGCTGCTTCTTGCAACTTCTCAGTTATACCTGGCTGCTTTTGACTAGCTGTAGCCCGGAGAGTATTTTGATCATCAGTTTGTATAAATCATCTGCAATTCAAATAGGTAAGTATACGCTTTAGACTATGCATATAAATAATTCATCTAGGTCTAGTGATTCTAATAAAAATGAAGTTCCAATACGTATCAAAACAAAGAACTTAAAAACTTAAGTTTAATGATGAAATAACCACTATTAGTAATATATTTTTGCATCAGTGAATGGGTTAGGCCCCCTATTCCTTATTCTTTAGGATCTAGAAACATGTTGCTGTAAAACAAAGTAGTAGTAGTAGTAATAATAATAATAATAATAATAATAATAATAATAATAATAATAATAATAATCTGTTTGCTGACAACACTTAACACGAATATGAGGGCTGGTTAACTCGCTTTTTACATGTGCAGTTAATGTGGCTTGATTAGCGCATAATTGATTAATTAAATTCATAAATATAAAAATGTCTTAAATTAATAATGAATTCCCCAGCCTCAAGGTACCTTGCTCTTCTGTGTGGTAGTACCACTGCTAGTCGCTAGGGGTCATTTCAAGCCATTGAAAGCCAGTTTGCATTAGCTCAAGTGATATTTTTGTAGAAAGGTAAAAAGTTTTTTTTTTTTTTTGTCACAGATTACAAATATTACACAGTAAACAAATATTTCAATAATATGAAAATGTATATTAAAACATTACTATTTAAAGATTAAATAAAATATTTAAAATATTAAATAAAAATGTATTAAAGATTCAATGAATTACTAATCATAATGTGATAAAAAAAACATTAAATTGTATTTATATATCACTTAAATATTTGTAAAACAAGTAATTAAATGAAAAATTCTGATTATGATTAATTATGTTTATCACAGATGTACTGTACTATGAATTTTGGAATTCCTACCTTTGTCCTGCAGATATGGCAAGCCTGCTAATCACACTAAGCATCTTAACTCACGTTTAGTCCAAAATTTTAAGGAATTGTATAAATCCTATGCTTATTTTCTATGTATTGTTATGTTTAAAATTAATTATTTGTCTAGGCTTCTTCACTGCTTTTGACATTCTGTTGTAGTTTAAAAATTCAATAACGTAACACCTTTGATAATATTTGGTTAATTTATATTTATATAACATTACATTTTTACATTTTAAATTTAATGTATTTTAATATTCTTTTGACATTTGACATATTTTTACTCTTTTAGTTTACTGTTTTATATAATCTCCCATGTATTGTACATCCACTGCTCCACTCTTTTTTTTATGAGAATATCCATGTAAATGTATATTTAGATATGTGTATAGAAATACGTATACACATGTGCAGGGATTTCATGTAGCAAATTTGCTTACCCAGTCTCAGCCCTATTATATACTAAAACTCACTAACAATTCCATTCCAGTTCCACAACAACATATTTTCATATTTTTTCCAGTTAATTCTGTAGCTTGTTGCAACACTGAAATAACCCGGTTTTCCACACAGTTATAATATTAATAACAAATGTGATTATTGTTGCCTATGACCAAACCAACTGCCAACAAATTCTTGTTCAAAACTTACTTAATTATTGTATTACAGGTTAAAAAATACATTGTATAAAAGTATTAAATAAGTACAAACAAGGTAGCTTTGGAATTTATGTGGATTTAGTTTTTTATAGATATATATTAATTCACATACGTTTGCTAATATTTCCTAATTATGTGTGTAACTGGAGTACAAATACTGCATACGGCATTTTAAATATGGCAGCATAAATTTTGTTTGTTTGCTTATGTATGTATTTATTTGTTTGTTTATTTTTACTTTAATTGAGAGGCTGTGGTCAGAAAATATATTTCCATGAAGACTAAACACCTTTTACTGGTCTTTTTCAAGAAGTTTCTTCATTTAAAGAATAACGAGATATTGCCAAAGTATTCACTCACCTGTCTACACATGTAAATGAACTTGAGTAACAACCTATTCTTAATCCATAGTGTTAAATATGATGTCAACCCACCCTTTGCATCTATAACAGCTTTAACTCTTCTGGGAAGGCTTTCCACAAGGGTAGGAGTGTGTTTATGAGAATTTCTGACCATTCTTCCAGAAGCACATTTTTGGATGTTGGACGAGAAGGCTCTAATTAATTTCAAAGGTGTTCTATCGGGTTGAGGTCAGGCCAGTCAAGTTCTTCCACACCAAACTCGCTCATCCATGTCTTTATGGACCTTGCTTTGTGCACTGGTGAAACAGGATTGAAACAGGAAGGGGCCATCCCCAAACTTTTCCCACAAAGTTGAGCATTATTTGTCCAATTGTCCAAAATGTCTTGGTATGATGAAGCACTGATTGTTCCTTTAACTGGAAATATGGGGTCAATCCCAAAACAACCAACAACAACCAAAACAACCCCACACCAGTTTCAACATCCTCTAGTAACACATCGTATTAAACGATATGGATTAAGAATTGGGTGTTACTTATGCATGTTCATATGCATGTGAAAGCATGCGAGCAAATACTTTTGACATATATATTTTTACATATTTATACCTGTAGAGACACACAGAGTATGTAAATAGATCTTCTTTGTTTATATATATGGACTGTATGTCTGTGTGTATCTGTTTGTGTCTGTGTCTATCCATTCAAAAGCATTCTTGTAGAAGTATCATTAGCGACCTCAAAGAGGCTTTTAAGATTTTCCGGCAGAAACTTCAGACACAACTCAGAGCACTTTATGCCAGTACAACCAGTCAGCAAACACAAATGGATTCTGGTTTTCAAATCCTCTAGTAGCACTTTAGTGCTCTTGTATTGTCAGTGGTAAAAACATGCTCAGGAAAAAGCATAGGCCTTAAAGAGGGGGCACAGGTGCACATAGAAGAAGTCAAGAACTATTGTTACCAGATCTCTCACTCTCACACTCACTCACACTCACTCACACTCACACACTCACACACTCACACACTCACACACTCACACACTCACACACACACACACACACACACACACACACACACACACACACAGCCAGCCATAAAAAGGTTGTCATTTTGTTTATAATGTTTGCTAGTCAGCTAATATTGCTGATATTATATGGCATACAGTAATATGAAATGGAATTCATTTACAACCTTTTATACAGAAGTCATCATCTGGTTTTGTTGCAAATAAGTCAAAAAATATATGTTTGTCTATTAAACATTCACCTGGCACCTGGGAGGAACCTCTTAACTAAACTAGAATGTGAGCTAGAGGGAAGCAAAATCAGAAAAAAGAGCACATTTATATTGTTTTGACTTGAACTTGGGGCCAAGCATCAATCGTAGAGAAGTTAAGCGTGATTTAGTTTGCATTGGAATTCATTAAGCATCAGCAAAGGGGGGAACATCCTGCAGCTGGCCGGATTTTGTTTCATACGGGCGCTCTTCATTCTCTCACGTCCATTTTACATTTCGACATAAGAGGCCACACACACAATGTGACCTGACGATGACACTGTGTTTTGTTTTGTTTCTTCATCTTAATGGCATGGCTTAAGTTAGAAGGACTTTTAAATTCATTGCCTGTTTTACACAAGGCTGTTTTCTACACATCTACTCTGCATATTAAAATGACTGAGCGACTGAAGTTCAGCTTGTGCTATTCAAGAAATGTAAATCTATTGTTCTATACTGTTGAAATGGCCAACAAAAGTGAATGAGGGATCCGTGGAAATTTTGATTCATTAAAAATTGTATAAGGTGAATGTCAGCTTAGTGTAGATTATATAGCAATACTGCAAATACTTGAACTCAGGATTTACGCTTTGATGAAGCCATAGGAAACGAAATACACCTTCACCTCAACCAGTAAAAGACCGTTGTTGACCTGCTGACATTCAGGCACTGGTGCAGAAATACTTCAAGTACAGTAAACAGCATTGAGGCTGAGCTCAAAATAAGTCGTCAAGCTCAGAGTTCCCACGTTTGTTGCCTAAACAGAACAGTGGGCTGAGTTTGCTGTTTTACTGCAGATACAACATAAATTTTCCTTTTAACTTTACATCTCAGTGTGATGTACTGCATTTTGACTGACTCAATTTGTGTTAGTACAAAGAACAGAAGCCTTTATAAAAAGTTTTCAATCTCTCTCCACATACAATTAGAAACCAAAACCTCCTCAGAATTTGTCCATTCATTTGCAGAATTAATTAAACTAGGCCCACATATATTGGTCAAGCCTTAATAATGACAAGGAAAATCATCAGCCACAAGGCTTCCTTAGGACCAGTCACCTATCTATTCAGACCAACCCCTTTTTCCAAAGATGAGCCTATAGTTAAGGCATTATTTATAACCCAAGCTCACAAAATTGTTTAATTTTGGCAAATTGAAAAGGTATCAAGTATTAGTTTTTAATTGGGATGGCACTCACCTACACACTGACCTTAAACTGGGACAACAAGGGAAACATGGGGGTGATTGTGAGTGTTTTGAGGATGTTGAACTAGTTGCGGGTAGATTGAGCGCTGCCTAATTCAATGAGAAGTTAACACCTGATGTTTGCTTTATTACTAAAGGGCTCCCTTTAGGGCTAAGTGACAACTACTTCATGCCCTCTAGCTCTTTAAGACAGTGAGTTCTGTCTGATCGCACACACCACTAACGCACAATTGCCCAGCCTGATGCTTATCAGGGTTTTAGAACGCATCATCTCATTACCAGTTTTTCCCAAGGCACCATAAACACTTTGGTTTTCTAGAAAGATAATAAGATAGACAGAGAGACCTGACCTTGTACAGAACAATGACTTGACCTCACCACTCTTAGTCACTACCTGACTGTTTATTAAACAAGGTGTTTTGACCAATTGAAACAATTTTAGGGATATGTTTATGAAAAAAGCAGACTGTCAGGGTGCTGATAAAGAAAACCACCTCGTATTTATAGTATTCTATCTGAATTGATTTTTGCAGCAGAAAGTTTATTTTATAACTGTATTTGAAAAATGTTTACACAAAAGCATTGTGTAAGTTCGTAACAAAAAAATCCTAGGTCAACAAATAAGTCAACGTTATGACAAGAATCAATGTTATTGAAAGATTTGTCATATGGAAATTTACAATTCTAGACTTCAATATCCTGGTAGTGCTGGTCTGAAATTGTGCACTAAAGAATTTTTAAAGTAATTTTTAGCAGAGCAGCAGAGTCAATACCATCCCCCACAAAATGTTTGTCAGTGGCTGTCATTAATCAAACTCTGGCGATCATGCTTTGACTGAAACACACTTGACAGCCAGGTGTGCCTGTGCATTGAGTTTTTATTGTCCATTCTATGTATGTGCATGTGTGTGTGTGTTTATAGTATGCATCAGATTTCAAAGGTCAGAATTATTTGCCATTGTCTCAACTCAACACTGTGTAGTCTGCGTTAACTACTTTCACCCATGTGTTTGTGTTGGGCAGCTTGTGCTTGTTGCCTGTCTTTCCCCCTCATTACCTCTCCACTTTAAACACTCAGCACCATCCTGGCTTAGGGTCACAGCAGCCTTAAAACAGTGAAAGCTTCTGGAGGTTGCTGGAGGGGAGACACCGTACCTCTGGAAAAAAAAAGGGTTATATATGAACTTTTATTATATAAATAAACTTTGGAAATTAAAATAAGCTTTTTGTTTTTATTTTGATGATTATGACTTACAGTTAATGAAAATCAACCAATAAAAATCAACTCCTAGAATATTTCCTAAGATCAAGAACAATTCTGTTTATTTTGCACTCAGTACTTGGTTGGGGCTCCTTAAGAAGCACTGACTGCATTAATGCACCCAAGCAAGTAGGTGATTACTCTGTGGCACTCCTGAGGCGTTTTCTTTGATAGAAGTCATTACCTCAGGACTAATCAAACAGATAAAAGGTCTGGGGTGGTTCTATGGGTTACATTTGCATTTAGTAGCTGTTCACTCAAACTCTCAACATGAGGTCCAAAGAGGTGTCTATGCAAATGAAGGTGGCCAGGCTGAAAATAAATAAATAAATAAATAAAGCCACTAGAGATGTAGCAAAATACTGGGAGTGGACAATGCAACAACTTGGAACATTCTTAAAAAGAAGGAATTTACTGACAAACTAAACAATAGCAAAAGGCCTGGAAGACCACAGAAAGCAACGATATGTAGTAGATGACACCAAAATTCTGTCCATGGTGAACACAGTTCTTTTAAATCATCAAGCCAAGACTAGAACACTCTTGAGGAGGTAGGAGTGTCATTGACAAAGTCTACATTTAAGAGAAGTAATTACAGATGCTTTACCCCACGGTGCAAACCACTGGTAATACTCAAGAACAAAAAGTCCACGTTAGACTTTGCTAGGAAACTAGCAGATTCGTTGTACTGTTTAAACCAAAATTAACTTGTAGCAAAATGAAAAGTATGGGAGAAGGAAGGAATTGCGCCAGATCCAAAGCATACCACATCATCTGTCATGTGGAGGCAGTGTTATGGCATAAGCATGTACGGCTGCCAATAGAAATGGGCCACTGGTGTTTATTGATGACCTGACTGCTGATAAAAATAGGGATATACACTCTTTCAGTTTTGCAGCATTGGGTTGAATCTGGGCAAAGTTTCTCAAGGCAAAGAAATTGGATATCTTAACTGGCCAAGTCGGTCGCCTGATCTCAACCCAATAGAGCATGCATTTTACTTACTGAAGACAAGATATGAAGGCAGTGGAAGGCAGCTGCAGTAAAGGCCTAGCAAAGCATCTGGAGTGTCATGTCCATAGGTTCTGCAAGCAGTTGTTGAACTGTAACTATTAAGGGCAGTAATTATGTTCGTATTTAGTTAGTTTGTGTGTAAGAAAATGGCTGTAATTCCTGAATGGCTCAGACCACAGTTTTGTAAAACCCTTAAATTAAAGCTGAAAGTCTTGACTTCAGTCTCTAAATCTCTCAATTAAAAATTTGATGCTGTGGTGCACAAAGGTCAAATCCCAAAACTCACTTATCCTTGTTTCAAAATGTATACAGTATATACCTTTCACTAAAATCCTGGTAAATAAATCAAATTAGTCAAAATTCTTGTCCAACGTAATACACATTCAATTGATAGTGATGAGAATGAAAGGACTGACTCTGTATTTTCAGGATCAAACTATACATAGTGGTCTGGCAATACATTTGATGTCTCTGTATGGGCCAAGTTTGCTGTCTACTTTCATCAGAGCAGAAAGCAAGAATTATCATTTGAAATGCTTATCATACAGTCAGGCTTAAAATCACAGCGGACTCATCAAAGGCCTGGAGGGCCCTCATCTGTGGCAATCAGCTATCTCTCAGGAGAACAGCAGAATGGTAACTTTGTGAATCCCCAGCGACAAACAGAGCATAGTGAGCTTCACACTAGACAATTATTGGTGTAAAATGTGATTAGTGTTTAGTGAAATGTATGGGGGGTTTTTCTCTCTTAATAATTTTAGCAATTCGTTTTTTATATTATTATTATTTGTAGGATCTGGCTATTAACAGGAATAAGAATAAATTATAGTTATACCATGTGTTACTGTATATAACTATAAATGTTGCTTGTGTCTGGGCAAATAGAGTCCATCACATATTAGGTTTATTTTTTGTATGTTGATTGAAAATACACGGAAGATGAAAGGTTTATATAAAGTTCATAGCCAACACATACTCTAAATGGCCAAAGTTTGTGGACACCTGTCCATCACACTCACATGTGACACTCGTACTGTATGTGTTGTTACAGACAGGTACAGTATATAGGATGTCTTTATAAGATAAGATGAATTAAATATTTACTTTGTATAAATTCCAAAATTTTTTGCAGTTCTGCAGTAGCTCAGACAAAAACACAGTCTAAAAGCAGAAGGGTTGGACAAAACCATTTTTAAAAAGGATACAATAAAATAAGATGCAACAAATACACAAAATTACTATTTATATATACATTTGTACAGGGAGGTAGTATTTCAATGGAAGACATTTGTGCAAATATTGCTTATGTTTGTGCATAAGATTGTTCAGCAGCTCAGTGAAAATAAACAAATATATACAGTGGCAAATGAATTCCTTATCAGTAACAAACAAACATCAGCAACTGAATGTGCTCTTTTGTTTTGTTAAGAAAGCACAGAGTGGGTGGAAGCTATTGTTCAATATGGTTTGATTTTTTTTAAAGTGTCCCCTGTTTGACCACCATCATAGGACATACTACAGCATAAAAGATGAGACTGGCCACAACAGACTGTTAAAACACATTCCAAAATGGCCTGCAAACACCTAAGGACTCAAATCTTCTCAAGAAATAGAGGTGACTCTGTCCTTTTTTGTATGCATTTCCCATGTGTGCTCCAGTCTAGTTTGTCATCCAAATGTAACCCCTTTGGAAAGGTGGTTTTGTATGCTTTGATGCTGTAGCATCATGACAGTGCACCTGTACACAAAGCAAGTCCATGAAGATGAATGAAGTCTGGAGTATAAGAACTCAATTGCGTGTCTGCTTTTTGCCGTATGTTCTCCCTCAAATGCCTTAAAACCTGGCAGTAGGACTTGTTATTGATGGTATGGCCTCTGGGGATAAACTCTCGGCAGACTTTTACATGATGTTCCTTCTGCTCCTGGGTCAGCAGCCTGGGGACAAATTTGCCGCATGTTCAAATCACATGTGAGGATTGCCTGGACTGTTCCGTATGACAGACCGACAATGGCAGCAGTGTTGTGGATTGTTCCTCAGCAATCATCATGCACAAGTTGCCAAATGGCTTCGATATAATATATAAACTGATATGAAAACCATGTGAGCACATTACCTTAACAGGAACACAGAGAGTAATGAGCATTGAGCGACACTAGTGAAAAGTCTGCCATGAAGCAGATGTGGATCCCCTCCACAAAAGCTGATATAATCACCCCATGGAAGCAAATTATGCCATGCTGCACTAGCAGCATGAAGTTTGCAATGATAGCCACAAGGGCACTTTTGATGAATGTGCTGCTCTGAAGTCAGATTGGTTAGGATGTTTTCTTTGAGCAATTAAGAGGGAGTTAATTGTAGACAGTGTGTTCAAGGATTTAAAAAGAAAAGAAAAATGTGATGGGTCTGTAGGTCTGTACAAGTCTGTAGTTGTGATATGTGAAGAATTCAGATTGGATTTTTTCGGGATCGTAAGGTTGTAGGACAAGATGACATAATTTGAAAGCTGTGCCAGTGAAAGAAGAGTGATGTCCTGAAGTCTAGTATTTGTAGTGTAGGAATAGTAGATTCTTTCACTGTTCCTATCACAGAAGTCTTAATCAATTTCAAAAAGGTTTGAGGAGGTGAAGCTGGCAGGTTAAGTAATAAAAAGATGATGACGTGGAGACACTCTTAGCAGAAGTGGAGATTTAAGTGCCTAGGAAATGTTTTATGGCAGGATTGGTAGGGTGATAGTAAATGAGATAGTAAAGAGTGAGGAGCATGTCCATTTCTTCAAGCAAGTCTACTATCACACCAGAAGGGCAGTAGTTGACAGCAATAGAAGATTCCAAATTTCCAAATGTTGGACATTGGAGCATTAGTGTAAACACAAAATGAGCACCATGGACCTTTCAAATAGAAATTATATACTTTTTTTCTACATTGATTTCTGTATGGTAACCGCAAGCTTGAAATGTGGTGCATATACAATTTGGTGAATGTAACAAGCTTTTGGAAAAGCTGAAGACATGAAGACATTTTCATAAAGACATGAAGGCCAGTGTTGGGTGTAACGTAGAGTAGAGTACTCGGATTACTTTTTTGATGCAACAAGTAATCTAACGCGTTAGCTCCGCCATTCAAGTACTCCGTTACTTAGTTACTTTTTCAAAAAAGTTATTCAGGCAATTTATGTAATCCGTGAGCCAGACAGAAGTCATTCCCAATCCATTAGTGTGTGTGTGTGTGTGTGTGTGTGTGTGTGTGTGTGTGTGTGTGTGTGTGTGGGTGTGGGTGAGGAAGTCATCCTTCAAGCCCCGCCCCTGATAACCCGCCCCCCCCCCTCCCATTATTTCTGCTGTTATACCCCTATCTCACCGATGCGGTTTGACTATGCAAGGGCCGACGCGCGGAAAGATGGAAACCTAATCACAGCGCCAAAACTCGTGGTGAATTATGATGAACTGTACTATACGAAATCGTGTAGGTGAAATAGGGGTATTAGTAGTTAACAGATTATGGGCCAAACTTCACTGAGTGATGATGGTAGAATAATTATAAAGGTCTTGACTAAAACAACATGCATGAGGAAGCACAAAGGAGTTTTCATTTTCTGCAATGGAAAAGTACTCGAACTAGTTACTTTTATCAGAAAGTAACACTGTAATGTAAATGATTACTTTTTGAAGACAGTATTTTTTTATGTAATTAGTTACTTTAAAAAGTAATGCTCATTTTCTTGTCAGATGACAATGTGTCAAAAATCCAAAGAAAATGTTTTCTTAGTTCATCATAAGTCGCTGTTCCACTTGACAAATAATGAAATTTGCAAAAGAATAGAATAAACAGAAAAAATACACAGATGGTAGCCATTTAATAGCTTAAGACCAAAAATGAGGAGAGTTAGTTTTAGAGGTTGGCAGTATATTATTATATTATTTGTTTTCGAATTATTTGGACCTCATGTGCCTATTGACCTATTTTACCAAAAAGGGAGGTCCAGATGTAATACAATAGTTGAAACGGAGCCTTACAGCTTTTGATAGATGTGTGTGTGGGCACTACACATCACTCACCTAATTCTTTTCTTTGTATTGCATTCAGACATTGCTGTATGCTGTTTTGTCCAAGACGGTGAGGACCACATTTTTGTAAAAGTTGGAGTCATTCAGTATTACCTACTGGTGTATCCATTCGTCCTCTGTTCCAATCATGCCCTCTGAAGTACCCGGAGGAAACCCACCAAGCAGAGGGAGGATATGCAAACTCCATGCACACAGAGATGGGAATCAAACCTGGCCAGGAATCGAACCCGGGCCTTGGAGGTGCAAGGCGACAGTGCTAACCCCTACACTACCGTGCCGCCTCAGATTAATATAAATAAACAAAAATAAAAAAATATTAAAAAAAAAATCAGGGCACTACATTTATTAACAGCACATGTGTGAGTCAGAAGCGCTGGTTTATCATTGCTGCCATGTATAATTTACATGTACAAGATAGGACTCCTCCCACTCTACCTACATCCTTAATCAATAAATCTCATTTTGGGTTTAGTAAACATTATGATGTTTTCATGGGTGAGGTGAAGACTTTCTGGAGGTAAAATAATTGCCAAAACACCTTAATGCTCCCTAGTTAGTTAAGTTTATGTGAATATTTACAGTGAAAGTATAAAGTCTCTTACTATATGTATATGAGTGCATCCTGTCCAGGTGACTCTGTCCTTTTTTGTATGCATTCCCCATGTGTGCTCCAGTCTAGTTTGTCATCCAAATGTAACCCCTTTGTAAAGGTGGTTTTGTATGCTTTGATGCTATAGCATCATGACAGTGCAAGTCCATTGCTATTGATGGTATGGCCTCTGGGGATAAACTCACGGCAGACATGTATCCCGCCTCATGTCCTAAGTCTCCTGAGGGAGGCTTCAGACCCATGACTATATATTATATATTATTATTGTTTTTTTTAATTTATTTATTTATTTTTACATCAATAATTTAAGAATTTTAAAATGGAGAAAAATCTTTCAGTGCCACAACCACAGGATATCTTCTGGCATTGTTGTTTACAAAATGAAAACCTACTTACTGCATCAGTTAGGTTTAAATAACTTTTTGCCAACTGTTATTACCCAATGGAAGGCTATTAACGACAGTATTTGCTTAGTTAAATCCAGGTGCATTTTTCTTTTGGCTGGGAAGTGTGTACAAAACAGTATAAATAAATAATCTTTATTTACCCTAATTGTCTCAAAATATAATAATGCTAAACTAAAAATTTTGTAACTAATAAATAAGTGGAATTATTTGTAACAATAATTGCAAAGAAAGTATATAATTGTATATAATTAAAGTTTTAGGAATAAACAATAAAAAGTCTAACACCCTAACACTTAAGTTGATATAGGTACAGTATATGCCTACATGCCTATATCAAGGTTTTCTACAATTATTCTCAGATATTATAATTACAAGGTGCTATTTAAAAGCAAAACATTCACTACCAATTTTCTCTTTTCTTTACTTTTAATTTTAACCAGGTTTATCTGCTAAATATTTGGTCCTTTATTACTTCATCCATGTACTGTGCATAAGGATGCATTCTCTTATCTCTCAGGATCATAATAGCCCTCATGGGATAGAGACTTATAGTGTGACCAGATGAGTGTCTGTCCTCTCATCCAAACTCTTCTCTCATCTCAGAGCTGTTCAATGCTCCAGAGAAGTTGGGATGGATCTATTACACAACAATTGCTCTCCCTTATTGTGCTGATGAAAGGTGTCACGACATAATCAGTGCATCTCTCCTGTTCTCTACACACAAATGACTTTGCGCCTTGCGTATAAATAAATCACCATATCAGTGAAATGTGAGCACTTTTTAAAGCCTCACAGCCGCACTTTTTATAAGCATCACCATACCCCCCCCCCCCCCAACCGACCCCTCTCAAAAAAAAAAAAAAAAAACTAAGAAAAGCAACCTCACCCCCTACCCCCTTCCGGCACCCCTCCTCTTTCTTGTGTCTCAGATGTGGCTCAGAGCTAATGGCTGTTTTGGTTGTAATGCCACTTGGTGATGATCAAAAAACAGACAGAAGAGAAGGAGAGAGAATCTAGAGTGAAGCAAAGGCAGGTGGAAGATTGCTTATCAGGAGTGATGCACAATATCTTGACAATAAGATGACTATCAGAGAGGCAATGCTTTGGCCAGCAGACTCATGACAGTACATTTTTGGCTCTTGCTTCCTACTCTGATAAGGATTCTCACGGAAAGGTGTCCTCTTCAGGTTTATCTTACAGGAGTATCAGGCATGTTAAGAATTAGCCAGTTGTTGAAAATAGAGTTGACGTACACTTGTGATCATTTCAACACAGTTTATTTTTTATGTTTTATAAAAAATATATATATAATAAACATAATAACTTACTCAGGCTAAAACAATTACACATAAGTAGGTGCCTGTGGCAGGCGTTGTTAAACATTGGCTCAATGCCAACCTCAACTGATTTGTACAGCTTTGTCAACCTACAAACTACATGGGACATACTGAGGACAAGACCTCCTCTGATATACAGTATTATACTGAGTGTGAGTGTTTACTTGGAGCACATTCAACAGAGATTGAGTTTCCGTAACATGAAACTTTGCCACTGCTACTATAGACATTTAAGGGGACCCTATTAAAAGAAGGTGAATTTTAGTGACAATAAACAGTGACAAAATTAAAGTTAATTAGTTAAGCTAGCTGATGTGGTTGATGAAGATAGGTAATGTTAAGTATTTAGGTTTTTAAATGTTATTAAAATGAACTAAATTAATTCAAGGGTATTAAATCTAGTCTTACCTATACACATAAAGCCACAAACAGTTACAATTCCAGGTGATAAATATAATATTATGGTGATACATGCAGTATTAATTTCCTTACTTTTGTCTATTCTTTGCTGAAACCTCGTAATGACACCAAGTTGTTTATCAAAGATGAACTTGACATAAGCCTTCTTTCATGAAATGTATTGAGATGTAAAGCTGTTTAATAGTTTTCATTATCAATAATATGTGAACTGTATTGTCTTTAGAGTGGCCACAATCGTGTTATTAATTGTTTTCCTTAATTCTTATTTCAGGTTTTTGTATCAGATTAAAGCAATCCTTTTCTCATAATTAATGGTATGTTTTTGTGAGTTTTCAATATTTTCAGGACTTTGACGCATTCTAACTGATAATCACTAAGCAACATTTTTTATTAGATTTGTTTATAATAAATCGTCACTTTAACTATAAAACTATTGGAGATTGGCTTAATGTCATTGGTTTACAGGCAATATAAAAAATATATATAAATATATACATAATGCTATGTCCTGGCCATTTTTTGTGCATGATAGTCCAATATTACAGGGAATTTTATTCTGACATATTTTTTGTAAATTAATTTATTTTATTTTATTTTAATATATTCAAAGGCATTGCATTGATCATGTAGAAGTTCTACTAGAGGGACGACCAAATAACCCTTTCCTAAGTGTGTACATTATTCAAATCTCTTATGATAATCCAACATTTACGGATCATATCCACCATAAGAAATCTGTGCAAATCAAAACGTGTGATAGCAGTCCATGATTTAGTGTATCTTACTATATTACAAGTTAACAAAGACTGGTTTATAGAAGCTTCTGCACGGAATAATATACAGATTGTTGGAGAGATGTGTAACAACCTCCACATCACCTCCCAGTTTTCTGTGAAGCGTAAATCATGTTATCATAACTCTCTGTCGCCATTTGCTACTGAGCCTGTTACTCACACTAAAGAGAATGTGCATGAAGCGATATGGTCATGAATGTTTATTTTGAACATGGTAACCACTGATGCCAAACTATTCAGGTAAAACCCATTGAAATGCCTTTTATCTCTTTAGCTCTGACCTACCCTACTGTTCGTTCACTCGGCACAAGTATGTTCTGCACGTAGGCGCCTCTTGCAGACCAGGGCTTCTTGCCAACGTGAAACCAAAAAATCTTGTTCATGCAGGTCGCTCTGATAATGTATCAGCTTCAACTGATCATCTAAACAAGCAAGCACTATTGATGTCTGGAGATTGTAAAGAATGCTGCTGTATACAAAGTCCTGATACATAAACTAGAAAACATTATTTTGCTACAGAACATACTTTCTAAGCATTATTTTCCAAGTGCCTCATCTGGATTGGGTTATACCAAGGTCAGTTTGATGTTTTAGTTGAAAAAGTGAAATAAAATAAAAATTGTATATGTTAAGTTTTTCTGTACATCAGAGATGAATTGAAGATCAGACACAACTTAACATGAAAGTATGTGAAATACCATATGTATGTTCTCTGCGTGTGTGTGTGTGTGTGTGTGTGTGTGTGTGTGTGAGAGAGAGAGAGAGAGAGACCTTTCTTTCGATTTGAAGGAATTAAAGAAATATCTACCCTGTGTATTATCCCTGTAGGCACTTTGTGAATTTACCCCTAGACCTGTAAAATTAAATAGCCCCACAAATTAATTAATCTGATTCAATGTCATTTGTACATATGCCTGCTACTTATGCTCTGTAAAACTTTTATAAAACTCTAAACTGAGGTACTGTTAATTGATTTGTGACTCAAAATTAACTTCTACTCTGAAGCTTAGGTAAGTTTTGATCTTGCTTTCCTGTGATAATTTTCATGAGAACCAGTTTCGTCATGGTGCTTGATGGGTTTTGCACTTGACCATACTGTTCTTGCAAGAACAATTTCAGAACAGCTGTCTGCTGTATCTTAAAATAACTGCTGACTCATATATATATATATATATATATATACACACACACACACACACACACACACACACACACACACACACACACACACACACACACACACACACATATGTGTCATGTGTCATGATGAACAAAGAGGTCCTACTTGTTAAATGAATGAAATCTTGCAACCTATTACTATCTTTCTAATAGCTCTTGTCTGTTAGTATTGGGCCACAGCCATAAAAGCGTTTGGGGGTGATGACTGTTATGTGCTCATGCCGGTTGCTGATGTGGGGATTATTTGGCAGCCCTCTTTACACAAGCCCTCACTAGTGTGGCGTCTCACTCAGAGGATGCATCAACTGGTGCTAGTACATGCCTTTCAATTCACCTAGTGTAATCTCATATTTAAACAAGTTGCTGGATAGAATACATAATCTAACACATACTCTCTGTCTCTTACTGTCTCTCTTAAACACACATACACACATGCACACTCACTGTCTTTCAGCACCTCTGAAGATTAACTGAATGCTTTTTAAACAATCTTGTATGTACATGCATTCAGGACTAGGGATAGAAATCTGTCATAGAAAATAGCTTGTTTTCTTTAAATGTCAAAAAATTGTGGTGTTTTTTAGAATTGTGTTTGCATATCCTTTTGAATGTTATTTTGGCAATAGAGGAAAGTGGATGAAAGGAAAATGTAATTTCCCTTTGAATAATATGAATATAATTTACATTAAACAGTGTCTGCATTCATTATATTGTTTTATTTTTAACCACATTGTGTTTGTTTTGCTCTAGTTCTTACTCATGTGATCACAAGCTCTGATACTTTGAGGAAAAACTTCCCCAACAACCTTTCACAATAGTCAACAACATACATTCGAGAAGATTCTTTTGCTATCATCTCAGGTATTGTACTACATTCCGATGCTGTTGAAGGACGCAGGAAGTAAACTGTCAAGGACTACCCAAGGACTCATATATTAAACACAGATACTTCAAACATGGATTTCACACTCAGGATTAAGCAAAAGAATGAAAAGTATGGGTCAACGCTTAGTGTAGATCCATTCACACTTTGTTTTAGCGCACAGACAAAACATGACTAACGTGCCCTGATCTCTCCTCTCTCCATGAACCCGGAAGCTCCTGTTAGAAAGGCAGGTGTGTGTGTGTGTGTGTGTGTGTGTGTGTGTGTGTGTGTGTGTGTGTGTGTGTGTGTGTGTGTGTGTGTGTGTGTGTGTGTGTGTGTGTGTGTGTGTGTGTGTGTGTGTGTGTGTGTGTGTGTGTGTGTGAGAGAGTGAGTGAGAGAGTGAGTGAGAGAGTGAGTGAGAGAGTGTGTGTGAGTGAGAGAGTGTGTGTGTGAGAGTGCCTGTCTGTCTGTGTGTTGAGGGGAGCGAGAGGAGCTCTTATAGATGATTGAACTTTAAGAGAGAACATGACAAGCACAAATGCAGACGCACAAAACACCTGGAAAGCTTCTCATTTTACCTCGGTAATGTCTTGCTAGGGTTCAGTTCCCATAAAGGTTATGTAAGAATCATCACCTGATCCAGTTACAGTGATTTGCAGGTCCAAGGTGAATTAGGAGAAAAATAGGTGGAAAAGATATTGTGGGCAAATATCCAAAGACAACTACTACATGTGTTTGGACTGTAAGTGATGGAAGCTGCTTGATTTGTTACCAGATTTGTTAACAGATCAGTTACATTGTCAGTCATATAAATGTAACTCGATTACTTCTAGAATTATTTAATGAAAATAATATTTTCAAATGTTAAAAAAAAATTTTTTTAAAGCTTATATGAATGTTTGTTTTTACATATAATTTTTCTTGTATAATGTAGTTTTAACTGCATGACAGTGGGTTCATAACAATACATCTTGTCTGGCCTGCTCAGAATAGAGCGGATACTGAAGAGGCTCCAAAGTGACACAACAGAAAAATATACAAAATTCTGCTTTAATATTGTGACAATCTACTTTATTTCCATGAGAAGTCATTTATAGTTATATAAATTATATATATAGTAATTTGATTTACTATAACAAATATTTGATGGGTTAAATGTTTACATGCACATTCTTCATATTTGGTGGCATTGTTGTTTAATTTTTTCATTTGAATCAGTCACATGGGGAGCCTTTAACAGCTTCTCACAAAACTTGCCCATATTATTCTTCTAAAATATTGCCAATTTCTCCCGACAGAACTGGTATAACTTAGCCTTGCTTAGAAATGTTTTTCAGTTCAGTTCATAAAAAGAAATGAGGGACAGGGACACTTCTCTTTTCCAGCAAAACACCTCAGTGTGATGCTGCCACCTTCATGCTTCACAATGCTGATAGTGTTATATACACACACACACACACACACACACACACACACACACACACACACACACACACACACACACACACACAGTATATTTATATTACATACATAGAGCTGTTGCTGAAATAGTTCAGTTTTTCTTTTATCTGGGCCAAGAATATTTCTCTGCAATGCAATGCTGTTGATAAATTTAGACTGGTAGAAGCCAGACTGAATTTTGCAGGTTATCAAAAGACTGAATTTTGTAGGTTATCCTTTTGTTGTTATCTTTTGGACTAAGGTTTACCCTATGAATTAATTTGTGTCTCCTTTCTGAACAATGAAGTGTCAGTGAGGCCCCAAGATTCTTCAGAATATGTAAATTGAGTTGTGGAAGTCCATTTTCTTCTGAGCTCCTGGATTAGTTTTTTTTTTGTTTGTTTGTTTTGTTTTTTGGACAAATTGGTCATTCCGATGCTAATTAAGAAGTTAATATATCAATCTTTGGAATATTTTAGACTGTTTAAAGAAGAGTATCAGCTTGGTTAAGTACTGTACATATATTGTGTTTCAAAACAACCTTTTTTTTCATATCTTTCCTGATTGAATTTATATGTTAATGAAATGTAATATTCTAAAACATTTAAGTCAAAGTTTTAACATTTTACAAAAGCTACATTGGTTCATATCATACATTAAATGGGAAAGTTAGATAGCACAAGGGCTTTTCAGTTCAGTTGTTTATTTTCTTAAGCTATGATTAGCACACTTACCTGGAAAATTATTGAACTGATGTGTTAAGCAACATGCAGTGTTTTTTACAGAATCGGTTCACAGTTGTAGATGGAGTGGTCATGGTTCAGTGATAGACTATTATGTGGGCGTGTGCAAAATTTACTTTTTCCTGAAGATGTGTAAGACAATTTTTGTTGTTATAACTTGTTCAAGCGCTTTTGGCTTTGTGTGATAAGTGGCCAGAAAAATCTATTACAAAATGTGTAGGTATGTAATTCATTTTCACACTGTTTTTTGTGTAATTATGGACCTTACTGAAACAGCTGATAACCATCTTGGACCGACAGGCCAGATACTTGCTGTGCTTATGTGAAATGAAGCAGACAGGATGTACCTGATGGCCTGATACTATCAGGTACATGCAAGGCCTGAAGGGCATTCGACTAAATTCCCACGCGACATATACACATTTTATTTTTTGGTCATTGTTTTTCTTGATCTTTGTCAAGCACTGTGGATTTACACCCACATCATTTTTACATAATTTCATTACATTTTTTTTTGTCACAAATATGAACACATATTGACTTTGTGCTCCACAGACCCATTTCCCCACCTACTACCTAATTATCCCCTATTGTACTACAGCTACCAACTGCAACAGTTACAGGTCCTTCCTTCAAGACACATTTCTCCAGGTACTGCAGATTGTGCTCCTCACACAGTGTCTATCAGCTGCTGGAAAACTCCAGAATAATTCTGTTGCATGGTGTAAATTAAATGGGTTCAAATTATATGCTTTTATAATCTTGAGCTAATTACCATTTAATAGTCTCTAACAATGTGTAAATTCAAATTAAAATGGGTTATCTGCTACTGGTTTGGAAAAGTATACAGCTCTTTCAGAATTATTGTCTTCAGGGGAAGAATTTCAAACAATAGCCCTAATTACAATTAGTTATAATAAAATAAAAGTAAAAGGTATACATTTCTGTCTGCTATTATGATTGATGATTTAAAGTAGGACAGCTATCCCACACTAATGAGTCTGATTGATCAGTCATTTTGTGATAAATGTGGAATGTTTTATGTCATGCTATATTTTCTACTCCTTAGTGTTAGCAAAAATATCTCCTACTCTATTTAGGATATACAGTATATATCTTATCTGCTACTTATAGGCACACTCAAAATTTCATTAGTCTATACACCACAGTGTCTGAATTACTCTATTAAGAATAATTAAGAGAAGCCATTTTTCATTTTTGTTGATTTTTCATGGTTTTGATAATGGGAGAATTTGATTTCATGTCCATTTCATGCACAATTTCTTATATCATTCTTATCTAATAAGATTGATATAAGAACAGGTATTTATCCAATTATCTTGTTATAACTGGACAATGCACAGTTCTGCTATGATCTGCACAGTGAAGTACAGATTAGGCTAGCTGCTAGTTCTCTCCATAAAAAGTAACGGGGAAGTCAATTTGTACCGTACAGAGTAGGATCTTTTTGGGAACGTGAGAACTAAGAGAAATGAATCGTTTTGATTGACACAGGTAGATGCTTTGTATCAAATTGATTTAGCATTTAATCATTTTGAACATTACCACAAAATTAAACATTTGCTTTTAAGTTATAGTGATTGCATTTCATGGTTACTAGGATGCAGAAATAGATTTTCTGTTACATGCTACGGGGGGGGGGGTGATTGTGGGTTTCTTTGTGCCTGCATTGCTGGAATTCTTGCTACAGTTCATGGCAAGGGACAAAATAGCAGTTATCCGGTGAAACAGTTTCCTCTGAGACTTTCTGTAGCCTCAGTGTCTCAAAAGAAGCATTGCATTAACATTGACATGACTGTCACAGTGACAGTGGTGTGAAAAATGATACTGCAGCAAATAGATCTAAAGATTTTTCACTAGGATTTCTTGCACCTGTTAGATTGCAAACAAACAATCCAGTCTAAAGAACCACCTGCACAAGCACTTGGTAATCTGAAGATTTTCAAACTCCACAGCACAGATAGGCTCAGTGGTAAGATGAGACTGAATGGATGTGCATACTGCTGCAGAAAGGATAGGACCTGAGCAATAGAAAAATGAATAAAGGGGGAAAAAGAGACATTGACTTCTCCCAGGGTCTGAATACCAAATACATCTTGAAGTCAAGACAGAGAATTAGGTTGGTATTTCTGAGTCAATGGTAGTGATGAAGGCAGAAAAGGCAGAAAGAGCATCATTGGTGATGATATGTAGCAAAAGTGAAACTTTTGTAGATTCATTATAATTTTGTAGATTCATGTAAATAACTTTTGAAGAGTACAGCTACAGCTAATGAAAATAAATTGTACAGCATCTCAAAATATTACAATATTCCATTTCAATTTTGAGGTACTATACTAACAGTATAAATACTATATATTTTTTAGGTGTAGTTCAGTACAAGCAACTACTGTACTGTACAATCATGGTGAAGACTGACACAGTAGTCCAAAGACTATTGACATCCTCTACAAAGAGCGTAAGAAACAGAAGAATCCCTGAAAGGGCTGGCTGTTCTCAGAGTGTGGTATTAAAACATATTCATGGCAAGTTGCCTGGAAGTGAAAAGTGTCATGGGAAAAGGTGCATGAGCAACAGGGATGACCAGCGCCTTAAAAAGCATGTCAAGCGAAGCCAGTTCAAGAATTTGGGAGAGTTTCACAAGAACTTCTTAACAAAATGAGCTGCAACTGTTGTTTCCTAGTATCAGACAGTGTCTAGAAACAATGTCAGTAGCTTTGTACCTGGGCTAAGGAGAAAAAGAACTGGAACATTGCTCAGTGGTCAAGAATCTTCGTTTTAGATGAAAGTTAATTTTGCAGTTCGTTTTGAAATTAAGGTCCCAGAGTCTAGTGATGATGTGTAGTGCCATATTATCTGCTAGCGTTTTTTCAACCATCTCCCAGGATTTTAGAGCACGTCATGCTTTTACCTCCTGATAAGCTTTATGGATATGCCACATTTCCTTTATCCGTGGCAACTTTGTCAAGAGGAAGATGAGAAAGCAACCCATCAAAGCAACCTGGTCTTTAATAATGGCTCAGCAATGCCATAGGGTGATTGCCTCCATGCCATGTTGCATTGACAGGAATTTTTGCTAAAGGAAGTTTATGTCCATGCCCCAACCAAGTATTGAATGCATTAAAGGAACATATTTTCTAAATATAAAGATTGACATTTCTTTATTGTAGATCATTTTTTGATTGATTTTAATATTGTCAAATAATGGATTTTCATGGGCTGTAAGACATAATCACCAAAGTTAAAAGAAAAAAAGGCATAATGTATTTTGGCTTACATACATTAATATTGCAACAAAAATATTATTCAATTTATATTTGGCAAAAGACACTGCCTGTAATGTGCGAATCGTGGTTCAGCGGTTAGCACTGTTGTCCTACAGCTCTAGAACCTACGATTAAAATCTCACTAAAATCTGTGTACATAGAGTTTCTTCCTATGCTTTGTGGGTTTTCTTTGGATACTTCAGATTCCCCATACAGTCCAAAAGCATGCATTATATGCTAATTAGTGTATGAGTGCCTTGCAGTGGGTTGACAATGAGTTACCCTGTTCTTCCTGAATATGATCCAGTGCCCCCACTACCCTACAAACACAGAACAGTGTCTGGAATATAGTGGCAAGGAAAAATCATAGTTTTATATATATATATATATATATATAAGAAACCAAATTTGCCTATTACTATTGCAAACCTGTTCATTAAGGCAGTGGCAGTATTATCTGGTGGATTTTGTTTATTTTTAAATTATAAGTAATCCTTTCATGATGAAGATTACCAGTGATTATTCATAGTAAAGGTCATGCATCTTGTAAATTGCTCCCATCTGGAAATGGCAGTGCTATTTTGGCAGTGAGTTTTGGACTGTTGTGATGGTGAATTATAAAGTTCCTCTTAATGTAATGTGATATGTTTATTTGTAAATTTGGAAAGAATGTCTCCTTAGACTTTCATTCTGCTATTATCATAATTGGATAAATTATCAATAAAAATTAGTATGGCTATGTAAGTATGACACTACATGCACATCACCCAGTGAGCTTGTATGTTTTGGATCAGGAGCAGATCCTTTCTTTATCCAAACTTATTCCTTTCCACCACTTTTGGTTATAAAATATTGTGACTTTTTAATTTTCCCTCCTTTTTCAATTTCCCTCTTTCTTCTTTTCTTTCTTAGACAGCTTGTTGCTCTTCATGTTGGTTTACCATATTAACAACAAACAATTAACAACAGTCTTCACAGTTGAAACCCAGTGCCAGGACTAAAATTTAAAGCTATTCTATTAAAGCTATTTTAAACTACCAAACTAACAGGGAATACCTGTGCAACAAGAAACATCTGTCATTGTCACACAGTATTTGTGATCACTTTGGACAAATAATAAACTAAATTGGTTAA